>OY986048.1:22742004-22984760 GCA_963920205.1 Stenodema calcarata
ACAGAAGGTCCAGGGGCTTGGTTCTCTTCAGGCGTCGAATTTGTTGTGAGTTGTCTAGTAGCTGGATAGCAGCCGGATTTGGATGTTTAAGAAGCCTGCGCTCATATCCCATAGCTAGCTTCTTTATGACATCGGTGACTGTCTCCACTTGGAGGTCTTTGTGGAGGTCATCATTCCTTACATACCAAGGAGCGTTTACTATGCTCCTCAGAACCTTATTCTGAAATGTTTGTATAATTTTGATATTCGTCTTAGCTGTGCAACCCCACAGCTGGATGCCATAGGTCCAAATGGGCATTAGCACTGTCTTGTACAAGAGTACTTTATTGTGGATATTGAGTTGTGAACATCGTCCCATGAGCCAGTAAAGTTTCCTGAACTTGATGGATAGTTCTTCCTTTTTTTTCTTAACGTGTTCTTTCCATTTTAACTTGGCATCTAATGTCATGCCTAGGTATTTTGCTGAATTTGCATATGGTATGATATTCCGATTTATTACCAGAGGGATTGGTGTAATCTTTTTATTCGTGAAGTTGACATGTGTTGATTTTGTTTCATTGAGTTTCATCCGCCACTTCTTCGTCCATTCATGTACAGCAACGGTGGCTTCTTGGAGTTTTCCTGTCGATTCTTCTACTGAATCTGCAACAGCTAAAATTGCAGTATCATCTGCGAACGTGGCTACGGTTGTTTCTCCTGTTGTTGGCACATCCTGCGTGAACAATAGATAAAGCAGGGGTCCTAAAACGCTTCCCTGAGGTACGCCTGCTGTGATTCTCTCGAGTTGTGAATATTCATCCTCTACTTTTATTCTGAAATACCTTCCAGAGAGGTAGGATTCGAGTATGTGGCAGTACTGCTGAGGTAGCATGCCTTGTAGTTTGTATACCAGCCCCTTATGCCAAACTTTATCAAAGGCCTGTGACACGTCGAGAAATACCGCGCTGCAAACCTTTCTATGCTCTAGGGCTTCTTCAATCACATCAGTTACTCTGTGGACTTGTTCTACGGTGGAGTGCTTGGCTCTAAATCCAAATTGATGTAGTGGTATCAGGTTTTTGCCTTCTATGATTTCATTTAGTCTTTTCTTGAGTAGCTTTTCAAATAGTTTTGAAATGACTGGGAGCAGTGAAATAGGTCTATACGACCTGACATCGGTTGGCTCTTTTCCCGGTTTTAAAATCATAATAATCTCTGCTGCCTTCCACGATGAGGGGACATATTTGAGCCGAAAAGCTGCATTTATCAAATACAAGAGCTTCCGCACCCCTTTTTCGGGCAGTTCTTTAATTACTTGACCCGTAATAAGATCGTATCCTGGCGCTTTTTTTGTTTTTAGCTCATGCTTGATACACGCAGAGAGCTCTTGGAACTTCACAGGTTTTATCACAATACTGTCCACACTATTATGTACGATTAGTTCTTCTTCATTTGTTTGCTGTGGTAATGGAGAGAAGGTCTTGGATAGATGCTGCGCGAATAACATAGCTTTCTCTTTTACGCTTTTGGCCCACTTCCCATCATCTGTTCTAATGGGTGAAGCTGGCATCTGCGGTCGTTTGGTGCCTTTTACGGCTTTATACAAGGAGTAATCAGTGGTTTGATCAGCTGTTAGTGCTTGAATATTCCTAGATAGTGTTTCTTGTTTAATTTCCTTTATTAGTGAATCCAAATTCTTCGTTAGCTGATTTAGTTTTGTCTTGTCTCCGGGAAATCTAGTTATCTGCCATCTTTTTCTTGCTTTGCGTTTCTTCCTCAGAAGTTCTCGAACAGCCACCGGGTAGATAAATCCATCTCTGTTTGAAGGTACAGTACTGGCAGGGGTACAGCGCCACGCTGCTTCTTGTATCAATTCGGTGAATTCTTCCACCTCTACGTCCAATTGATCTGTTGTTCTCAGCGGCCTATTTAGCTCAATGTGTGTTGATATGTGTGTCCTGAAGTCCTCCCAGTTTGTTTGATGATTAACAAGCCAGGGTACTTGTTCTTTGTTGATGACGGATTCACTTAAAGTTAGTATGATAGCAGAGTGGTCTCCTGACAAGTCGGCACTTCCACTTACATGTGCACAGTTACTAGAAACACCTTTCAATACGAAGAAATCTATTATATCTGGTGTCTTTGTAACATCAGTGGGCCAATAGGTAGGCTCACCTGATGACATAAATTTGCAGTTGCCTTTTTGCCCGGCTTTAAAAAGCTCCCGTCCTTTAGCTGTTGTCAGCCTTGAACCCCAAAAGGTATGTTTTGCATTGAAGTCCCCTCCAATGATAAATCTTTTGCCGACCTGTGCGAACAGTTTTGTGTAATCAGCTTCCTTCAGGTTATGCCTTGGTGGACAGTAGATTGCAGAGATGTTACACTCCTTACCTTTTAGCGAAATACTGACTGAGGTAACTTGCATGGTTTCATCTTCTATCTTGGAATGCACATAATGTTTAATTGAATTTTTAATCAAAACTGCTGAGCCCCCTCTAGCTTTATTAGCAGGATGAAGAGCGTGGTAAATTAGATAACCCCTGATGTGTAATCACTAAAAAAAGATATGGCAAGGCAAGGGACTCTGGAATACCTATCACAGTCGTACTCGTTGTCTTGTTGACTTACCTATCACATTTAAATATAGTAGGATCACCACTGAACATCAATAGGCTTGGGGAATTGGTAACGCCTGCTGTCCTTGTTACCATAGACTAAAGGTTGAAGCATTTCGCTGTTTAAAATGTTACTTACACTGATTATACTGACGTCATGAATATGTTCAGCGAAGACAGTACTGAATCTGTTGCAAGGTTTCATTAGGTGAACAATAAATTCATCTCCGGTCAACTTGTCCACAATCTTGTAAAGAACTTTAATGTTCTTTTTCCTCGAATAATAACCCACGACGAATTGGGGCGTTGGTTCTTCAGTTTTTCCTCTATTCAGATCTGTTCTTCCATTCCTGATCTGGTCTTGGTTGATTTTACACAGAGGAAAAGATTGGGTCCCATCTAAAGGTGATAGGTTGGAGATTGATGGAACATGCAGGTCTTTTTCAGTCGACGAAATCTCCAAAATTATTCGGTCATCGTTTGTATCACAGTTCAGCAGAGATCTCATGTTTTCTTGTGTATCAACGTTTCCTGTATGGTTAATGTTTTCTTCTAATTCACATTCATCTTCACATCCGTCATCACGTTCATCTTCCTCCTAACCAAAAATTGAAAAATATCACCTTGATTAACGAAAAAAACGAAATCCTAGTTACAGACACCCTTTGGACCAGTCACAGACACCCCATGTCTAATACTGGTACACAACGTTTTTCATGAAAAATGACAATTCTATTCATAACCCTTTCTTCTATTCATTACGATATGATGAAAAAATTAAGTGAAAACCAAAACACTTCAAGGAGCCAGTTACAGACATGGGTGTCTATAATTGATCTATCGCTTCTTTTGGGATGAGTTACAGACACCCCACCGAAAGACCATCAGAATTAGTTGTTTGAAAAAAACCAATGAAAAAATCGAACTGCTGAGGCCCAAAAATGCTAAAATGGACATTGGTTAATATGAAAAAACAATACTGCAAGTACAATGAACATAAAACTGAGTACTCACCCTTATCAAAACACCCAACAAGCCGCCATGAATCACACTAACCTGCGAGGCGCTTTCTACAAAATGTCAGGAAACCACTCTAAAACCTCTTCTTTCTCTTCTTCGTCTTCATGGTTGTTGCCGCAAACCTTTTCCCCGAGTCTGCGAAAAACTGGGGGTAGCTAATACCGTCAGAACGCTTATTATTCAAATTCGAAGTCAAGGCTGTCTGTCACTGGGTACCCTGTCTGTAACTGGTGCCTCTACCCTATTGGTGTCGAAGAGAAAGTGGAAAGAGAAAGTTTGCAAAAGGTAAAACGCACGTTTTTATACCAAAAATCGCGAATGACTCGAGAACCGTTGGGAAAAGTGACAAAGTGCGCTACCCTCATTCGAAAGCCCATAAAATTTCCTATCGATCCTTAAGCAGGCGCCTCTCTACGACAATTTTTCTGACCACCGTTCGACTTTGATGTTTTCGGAAATTAGCCAAATCAGTAGATGTGGAATTCATTCACGTATTTTTGGCTGTAGATTAGTCGAATCGATTGAGATTTAGTTCAAAATTATTGAGCATATACTAGACAACCTAGCGGACATTTTAAGACCAACCGCACCAATTTCCATCAATTTTGGCGGCAGTTATTGTTGAAAATACAAAAATCACCATAACTCCTTTATTTTACCCCTTACGAAGCTCATTTTGATCTCAAATTAAACAGTTTTAAAAGCTGAATACAACTACAAAAGAAAATCTGAAAAAGCTTCAATTTTGAAGGAGTTATGACCATTTGAAATTCCTAAAAATTACTATTTCCCCCCTAATTGGGGGGGGGGGAAATGGGGGGAGGGAGAAAAAATGGTCAAAAGGCACTCCCTTGGAGCATAACAAACGTGTGTGCAAAATTTCAGCTCGATCGGATTTGTCTGCTGGGCTGTAGCCCCGTCAATGAACAACAACAACGACAACAAGAAGAAGAAGAACACGAAAAACGTGAAAAATAGTGGTTTTAAAACTGTTATACCCCCGACACCCGATGTTCCCGAGAGCTGAAATTTGGTTTACGTCCTCACGTGCCCCTGGAGAGTTGGTGTACAAAAAATCAACTCTCGAGACACTCAGGGGACCTAGCTACGGGATGGTGAAAACCCCAACTTGTTCCGTCGCGTAATCAGTGTCTCAGTCGCTTCGGTTTTCAGGGCTTCGGTTTTCGGTTTTCGGTTTTCGGTTTTCAGGGCGGAAACTTTCGGTTCCCTAGATTTCTGAAAAATTTTCTACAACGGTTCATTGTAAAGCTTATATTTTAGATTTTTTTTTTTTTTTAGATTAGACTGTTTATGAAAAGCAAAATCCCATTCGAAATTCACTTCGAGATTTTCGGAAAACTTTTTTAACCCTGCTACCAGGCCAATACCTGTTGTCTGTCCGTTACGGGAATATGACAAGAAATTGAATCGAATGAAACTAAATAAGGAACGATATTGAATTAGGCTCTTTTTGGAGTGTCGAAACACGGGTGGAAGTAAATAAAAAATGGTATCAAGCTTACGATATTGGTGAATTTGTGGATGAGAGGCCTTTCCTCACATTGAAGTTCTTGATCAGAGAGGATTGGTGTAGTCGCAGCAACCGGTTCCTCCAATTCCCAAAATCGACAAAGTTGTTTCGTCAAACAGTCTGGCTCCTGAGTAACGAACAATGATGTGCCTGAATTCGGCGAATTTCGGTCGTTGATGTATTTACCAATCACGATCATACCGAATTCTGATTTAAATAATTTAGGTAAATTTTCACCAACTGATATAGGTTCACCAATCCACATTTCACCAAAAAGATCTCCACCCACTAAAAACTCAACTGATGAGGCCTCAAAAAACTCCGGGGTCAGCTAAGTCAAAACGAGTGTAATGCTTAGTCACGTGTTGGGGCACTGAAACTGTAGGTAGATAATTGGTAATATTATTGACTACCAAAGCATCGACGGTCAATTGTGGTGACATTCTATTTCGAGGACGTAGGTTGCATGATAATTGTCCTTTGATGCCTTCAAACAACGTTTGACCAATGCCGCTAATCTTTTTCAAACATCGTGTCAACGCAATACCCAACCTATTGCAGGATCGTTGGGTGATAAATGAAGACACGAGTGGAAGAAGGTGCTATGTAACGTTTTTTCGAAAATTCATGTGGTAGCGCGTAGCTCAGATAATCCTCAAAATATTAGGTTTATTGTCATCAGCGCATGATTGACAACACCTTAGCAACACCTTGGAGAAGAAAAAAAGAGTAAAATTCCGAACCAAACGAAATAGGCAAGTATGCAAACTCGATTTTCTTGACATTTTACTTTTGTTACTAAGCACCTTCATCCACTTGTGTCTTCAAATGAGAAATGACTACCTGAGTCAATCACTGCTCTAATTTGATGGAATTGTCCCCGAGAATCTTGAATCTCAATCAGTGCAGTACCGAGTAGAACATGAACCTCATTATGAGAAGTAGAACTAAGCGCCGGGGAGATCTGTGTAGATGTTTCCTTTTTCGATTGAACAGATTGTACGTTTGAAGTGCTCGGAGAATTGTTCATATCTTGATGAGTGGGGAGATGTAGCATGGCATTATGCCTGTGGTGACAAAAACGGCAACTCCATTTTGACGGACATTTGTGCGTATTGTGTGCACTCGACAAACAATTCTTGCATCCCTTCCATTTGTTTAAGGAATCTAATCGTTGTTTTGCCGATAAAGAATGAAATTTCAAACAATTTATTAAATTATGTTCCCCACCACAAATTATACAAGGCTCCTTCGACTGCTGATTATTCTGATGAGACTGTGCTTTTGATTCTCCTGACGTGAACAGAGTAGATTTTACATATTGATTTTGTTTAAAATGTTGATTTTTAAATTTGTTAGGCTGTTGACCTTTATTTGTTAGAACATTTGAATCTCCACTTGTAGTAGTACTGGCTAATTGTAATGCTAGATTCCGCTCCCGAATGAATTTCATCAAATCATCAATGGTTGGAAACTCGACATCTTTATGAATCATCTCAAATTGTTCACGTGACACAGAATCGAGACATTTGATGGAAATGTGGAACAAAAAAAATTCTAGTGGCTTCGGTAACTTCAGAAGTCTAACAGCAGCCACACTATCCGAAATTTTAGACATAAAAAGTTGCAAGCCATCAGACGTTGGTTTCCCCATTAATGGTTTTTTTTTTTTAATATCAAATTTTATTTGGCTTTGTTAGGAGTACATACAGCCATGCACACTGAATCGCCACATTATGGTCATGTGTGTAAATCAACAATCAAAATGCCTTCGTATACAATAAAGAATACAATTAAATAAATCTTATTGGATAAACAAATCAAACCGATAATTTTAAATTAACAAAAAACTCATATACAAAATGAAAGACACTAATTTCCGACAAAATTTGTCGATAATGGAAAGGTAAATCTAGAGTGCCTGCAAATTTGTTGTACATTATATCTCTAACATCTTTATAAGAATCACACTCCATCATTATGTGTTCCAGCGTCCCTTCGCCCTCTCCGCATGCCAGGCACTGACGAGAGAATGGAAGGAATGGAATGGAGATCAACATCATCAATCAAAAGCTGTGGAACTTTCCAGAGCTGCTGAGTAACAATTCGGTGTTGACGGGGCTGCTGCAGCAGTTGACGACTCATTCTCCAGCGCCGAGCCGTCTATAACTCGAAACGTCTCGTACCTCGCGTCGCAGAACACGATAATGGAAATCGACCAGACGAAATCTTCCTCTTCCGGGCGGCTTCATCGGTCAGAAAGTCAAGAAACCCCGAGAGAAGTCTTCAGTGAAACACTCGAGCGGCTCTCGACTAAAGTCTAAAACGAAACACACGATCATTACGGAAATATTCCAACACACTTTGCCCAATCAGAGGATTGTCCGGACTGCGAACGTCAACAGCTCGATTCGCCAAGAGAACTCAAATCCTGTTGTGCGAGTTAAAAAAACATCGAACTCATACTTAATGTGTACGATGTAGCTTAATGTGTAAGATGTATCACGCACAAACATTAAACCCGCATTGTATGAAATAAGGTTAACTTCCTATCCAATTTTACCTGAGCCAGCTGAGTTACCACGGCGGTTTTCAAGGGAGTGACCCAAATTTCGTCCATACTAAGGCTGAGTTCGAAGATGGACGTCTTTGGCGTGTAAAAAGTGTTTTATCAAAATATACAAACAAAAAGAACAAAATCGCTAAAAATCATTGATTTGGCCATGTACAAGTAGAGGTTAGGGTAGAAATTGAGTTTTTTCTCCAATAATCGATACCTATATATTTGGCGTATCAATAATATAACAACTGAGCATCGGGCTATCGAATCATTTTCCGATAATATTAATAATATTTTATAATATAAACTATTTGTTGAGTTTTTAGCCCAGATAACCAAGGGGCGTTGACAATACTCTTAAGTACCTTGTTCTATAAAGTTTGAATAATCTTAATGTTTGTTTTTTTAGTGCAGCCCCATAGCTGGATGCCATAAGTCCACACGGGTTTTAGGATTTTCTCGTGGATGAGCAATTTGTTGTACACGAATAGTTCAGAATCACATGCTACATAAAATCCGTTTTTTCTTCGGCAATTCGGTCTTATGGATTTCGGGCTGTGGATTTTTTCTTTTCGGATTGGTCTTTCTAAAATCATTGTTCGTCGAATTTCGCGTTTCCTCTTGGCTTCCCGATAATGCTGATCACAGAGTAGAATTTTCATTCCTTAAAATTGAGCTGTTCAGGTTCTCGTGGAAGAAATCTCAGTAAGCTTTATGATTAACACTAATATAATCTGCAAATTATTTTTGCTGTAGAATTAGTTCAGGTACAACCGCCCCTTCTGTTACTTTAAGAGCTACATATTATTTAGTTTCATTAATAAGTCTTTCTGTAACTTTGTCAACGCTGTCTGTATTATCAACGCCCCTTGGTCCATAAGAAATGATGACCTGCATCGAGACCTCAATATGGAAGCTGTAACTTGGCATGTAACCTGGTCAGGACTTACACTTCAAGCAGAATATGCCCTAGATCGGCTGAGCGGCTCCTAAAGCTAATTTCTATGATATTCACTCTATGAAGCTATAATTTGGCATCAACTTGACGCTGCCCAGGGCCTGGATCAACTGAGAGGCTCCTACAGCTAATTTCTATACTATTCACTCTATGAAGCTGTAACTTGGCATGTAGCCTCCTTAGGACTTCAACATGACGCTCCTCAGGCCCCATATCAGCTGAGCGGCTCCTAAAGCTAATTTCTATGCTATTCACACTATGAAGCTATTTGGCATCAAGATTTGATGTTGCCCAGGATCAGCTGAGCGGCCCCTAAAGAGAATTTCTATGATATTCACTCTCTGAAGTTACAATTTGGTATGTAGCCTCCTTAGGACTTACACTTTAATCAGAATATGCCCTATATCGACTGAGTATCTCCTACAGCTAATTTCTATGCTATTCACACTATGGAGCTGTAATTTGGCATGTACCCTCCTTAGGACTTATACTTAGAGCAAAATTGGCCCAGGTTCAACTGTTATCGTTATTTTGCTTTACTTGAGAAACAAAACACTTTTTTTTTTTTTTTCAGGGAGAACATATCAGGGACATATCCGATGTATCTGTATGTAGTGTAGAGACTCAATACCAGTTTACTGATTTATGACTCACATAACGTATTTTAACTCCAAAATAAAAAGGTCTGTTGAAACATATGAAGCTCAATAATAATATAATGACCCCATTGCACAATATTTTTTCCGACAGGCGGTTCACAGAACCATGTCGTACTGTTTGTTAGGCATTATTAACCATGTACAGGTAACATTTATTTTCAATAAACGTTTTTCTTCTTCTCTTCTTCTTCTTCATTGCACAATATGGAGATAATATTAGCGAATTTTATTGTTTTTTCAAAAATACTTTTCAAATTTGATTAAAAACGGAAAAATGGGGGATGTTCCCGGTAAGTACCTACTACTCAAGTGCCTGAACGTTAATGCACAGTTTCACTTATTGGTAGAGTTCGTTTTCTTTGTATGCTTGCTCTCCGTAGTAGGAATCTTTCTTATTGATGTGTATTAGAGGAGCTCAACTATCTTATTTAACTTTTCAAGTCCCTCGTTACATTTAAATTTGTTATTTTGATAGTCTACAATTTTGGTATTATTAATGTGAATGGTGTGGCCAGTACGTGTAAGGGTGATGACGGTTGTGGGGCATTTTCTAGTTGGATTTTTTGGCAGTAGACCAATAACGTGGTTGTAGGCGTATATTCTAGTTTGTAGACGAGAATGTGTTACCCTATAACGGTTTGACGCATTCAAACGGGATTCACTACACAAGATGATCTCTCGTTCCTTTTGGTTTGGGTGAAACATTTTTGAATTTGTATATTTGTATATATTCTTCAGTAAGAACTTTGTATTATGCAGGGGATCGATATTCACTTTATGACAGTGAATAAAATCTTGTTGCCAGTGAGTTGTTGTTCTAGCATTATTGTTATGGGGGTTTGTTGACTGATAAATTGCTCTCATGCGTTTTTCATGTGTTTTCTACAGCTTTGTGAAAGTATTTTGGCGCGAGTGAAAAATTCAGACACCTGTGGTTTTTTTTGTAGTTTCCTCCACCTCTTCGTATCCATTTAGTGTTTTGCATTTTGAATGATTTGTGTGTAATGTGAGAGTAATTGAATTGTGAATGGTCTCATTTCCACGCACGAACTTGTAACGTGGGATGAAATCTCACTCCGTTCCGCAAATATGCCCTTTCAAAGGTTGTTTCGAGAAAACCGTGTTTTTCATTGGAAACTTCAATTTTCTGTGATTACCCACATTGTTTTTCAACTCTCCATCCCAGTTTTGAAATCAACATTAAATTTTCTTCAAGTCTAATGCACTTTCAAAGTTCACAAGTTTCTTTTTAAACCGTGATGAACAACTTGAAAAAATTGTAGTTAGCGACAAAGTTTTGAGGATCACCAATCTTCCAACAAAAATCCTACATTAAAATCTTTATTTCTTGATCTGTTATTGCGGTTCAAAAAGAAACCTGTGAACACTGTGAGTGCACTAGACTTGAAGAAAATTTAATGCTGATTTCAAAACTGGGATGAAAAGTCGAAAAACAATGTGGGAAAGTAGAGCAAATTGAAGTTTCCCATGAAAAACACGGTTTTCTCGAAATAACCTTTGAAAGGGAATCTGTGAAACAGAATGAGATGGAAACATGCGATTGGCGGCGTTTAACTACATTTTTGATCTAGTTTCTCCATCTTGCGTATTATCATCTACTTGCGATACACCCTGTATAAAACTCTAGATTTGTCTGTTAGTGCTTTTTAGACCTCTGAACCGATTCTGATACGAACAGCTCCATTGTGATCAGCAAGTTCCATGGATAGTTTCTGTCGATATTAGACTTCACACATCCGATTCCTACATCGTGAACGAGGCTTTCTTTAGTGAGGATACAGAAAACTTCTCTCCTTTGTCAAGCATTCCGACATGGTGTAGTAATTATGGATATGCGCCTACCTACCTACAGGAATCTCTCAAGCGAGAGAAACGAACCACTGATGACAAATCAGCTGTTCACAGGCGGCCATATTGGAGATAACGGAGTTTAGTAAAGTTATCTCTGCGGATTTCGGCGGTTTAAACTCGAGCCCCCTCGGTGGGAGTTTGAACTCATAAAGCGTTCTGGCGAAAGACGTTGAACGTTAATCTCCGTTATTTTCTAACCTATCCCGGTTTAAACTCGTTTCAAATGTTTGGTGAAAGTGGGCCTAATTCAGTAAAATAAATCGTGAGATTTAGTGTTACCTAACTTTAGCACCTAACTTATACTTAGTTAGATCGATCTGCCGGGAGAAGACGCTTCGAATGGTATGCATAGGTAGGTAACTCATTTTGGCCAAAAGTGACGATGTGGGAAGTTGCCGTGAGAACCTCGATTTGATATGTACGTCGTTCTTCTATTAGCCCATTCAATAAAAATAATCTACAATTCTATATCCTCAAATTCGTTTCCAACTCATAGTAGGTGGTTGGTCTTTCACATAAATATATACCTACTCTGCTTGCAATGATATCAAGTAACTTTACTTTAAGGAACTTCTTGCCCTGAGAAATCAAGATAAGAAAGCCAAACGAAGAGTTGAGTTCATGCTGAAGCGAACAAAATCCGCCAACTATTCTGTTATGGAAGATGCCATTGATAATAACAATACAGCTGATACATTGTGTGGTGAGTGTTCTTGAACCAACACATAAATCATAATCTAAAAAACCAGTAAACTATTGATTACCCTTATTACTGATGGTCGATTTTTACCGATATATTATTAATTCACTGAGGTACCTATTTACAAATTTCTATGAAATCATGTCAGCTGGGAACATTGGACCTTCGGCTATTATCTGCTTACTCTCGTTTTCAATTGTTGGAAATGTTCATTTGTTAATTATCTCTTCCTTATGTGAAGAATGGGAAAACAGTCGACACCTTCAACGAGTCAGATAAATCAAGTACCTAATAGAGTAATAGAGATAGACCTGTAAGCTAAGCAAATTAATTCAGTTATACTTCACATCCCTTAATGACCATCCTTTGCCCCCTGCCCTTTGTATGAAAATCATGTCTCCGCGCCTGCCCGTTCATAGGGTAAGAACTTGATATTTGCTTTATACATATCTGCTTGCGCAAATATTATCCCTGGTTGTAGGTGCCCCTTGGAGGAAGATAGTTCCAGGTAGTGGTGCCATCACAAACTATCTGACCTGTGTTATTGACATTTTCCGAGGTTCATCAATATGTATAGTCCACATTTATATACCACAGGTGCCTATTATTGAAGGGGAGGGATGGTTGGGATAATTGGAAAATCACTTGAAATGGATTCTGTGTATATGTGTATAGGACCTAGTTCGGTAGTTACCAGTGCGCAGACAGTGAATAACAGTGTGTTAGGACTTATCCATGTCAGGGGCTGTTCTCTGAAACCAACTCGTTCTTGATGGAAACCCAAAGAGTGATTTGTAGCGTTCTCCGACGTGGTATTCGAAGAACTCTTTCTTCCATTTCGTAAGCACGAATTGACGACGAAGATCGGTATGGCAAGGAAGGAATTTTCAACGGGATTTCAGTACCCTGACGGGCCCTAGCATTATCCACCGAGTTCCCTATTATATCTTTGTGACCCCGAATCCACATAAATGTCACCATCACATCGTTCTCCCTAAGAATTTGGTACGTAAAAACCAAATACCTCATAGAAATTTAGAAGTCCAAACACTTGGTCAAGTCGGTAGCTGATTTTTGGTTTATTATCTTCGATAATGAACCATTGGAATCGCCCAAAGAAAAAAATTTTTTAGCCCCCCCTCAAAATTTGTTGGTTTACGTTTCAAGATACGTAGATTCAGAAAATCGAATAAAAAAAAATCCGTCCGTCACCCGTACGCCGCGCCGTACGCCGAACGCCGTCCCCCGTACGCCGGACGCCGTCCGTGGCACTTTGCCCAGTTAGCGTTGAGCTAAAATTACAAAACTTGGTTTCTGGGTTTGGACCAGCCCCACAATGATCCTCGAAACTTTTCATAGCCCTAGGTCAAGGGGAAGGGGTTCAAAACGAACTTTGAAATTTCGACAATGTCATATCTCTAAACATTCTCATGAAACGGTGTAATTTTTAGTTCACCTTTGAATGACCTGAAAAAGTACGAATCTTTTAAGACCAATTGGATTTTTGTGCGACCAGCCGTTCGTTCACAGTGACCGCGCAAAGGTTTAGGAAAAACACTAAACTTTCGCGTCGAAAACGGCCGTTATGTGACCCGACCCCCAGAATAAAACTAGGTACCTTTTTTCATCTTCCCGGTAAACTACAGTCTAGAAATTTTAACCGTGAGTCGGGGATAGACCACATTGCAATATTCACTCGGTTTCTCATCTGTAAAATTGTATAAATAATACCTTTTTGTAATAATACAAATTAAATTTTGATGATGAGCTATTGACTTGAAATTTTACAAATAGGTCAGAACTGGATAACAATGCAATATTCACGGTTTCTTGTCTGTAAAATTGTTTAAATAATACCTATTTGTTTAAACAAATTAAATTTTGATGATGAGCTAGATACTTGAAATTTTAAATATAGGTCAGAAATGGATGACATTTCAATATTCACTCGGTTTGTATGACATGGTATGAGTATGGTATGGTATATTATTGTATTTATGATTTGGTATAATACAGTATGGTATGATAGGAAAGAAATTCGTATGGTATGGTATGAGTACGGTGAGAATATGGTATGGTGCCGATTTGCAACACAGTCTGGTATAGACAGAAGGGTGATCTGCACAAGGAAGATAATAAACCGTTGTGTCAAGAATTTGCAGAGTTTTTAAAATTCAAACTGAGGATTTAACAAGTACCTAACAAATATTGGAGGTTGGACGAATCCAAAATCTCTCTTATAACTGCAGCTCTTTCTTCTGAACTCATAATTCTAAAGGCGTACACGTTTTGAGGCCGAGTCTGGACTCACCATATTGTTCAAATTGGGGTTTATACCTATTAGTGTCAAAACCCTAATAATGCTCATGCCTAATAGTTGCAATGGGCTAAAATTTGGAGGGACTGTTGGCCCACTAGACCGCTTTGTACGAATTCATTCAGAGTTCGATCAATATTTTCTTCTGAGCAGGTCCTAGCATGAAATCCTAGTGAAGCCCTCAACTCTTGATTCTTAACATGCGATAGATTACAACTGAAGTTTAAATCCAAATGGTTAAGCAGTGATACCTCAGATGGCTTCCCATAAATTTCATTTTGATCATGTTAGGAACCATAGAAAGCTATTAGCCAACAAAACATTGTTACTATTATCACAAGTAGTAGACATTGTCGAGAAAGTGAAATCAGAAATAAAAATTATTCATATCAAACTGCGCAGAGACATCTACTGCCCTAAGTCACTCTGAAATTATTATCGACAATATCGTGTTTAGGGTGGTCAATAATAACGTTGAATGTGATCATTAATGTAGTTCATTACCTTACCTAATATACATAATAATTTTGCACAATGCTGGTTCAGGCATGTGGAGGCCAAGAGTTGGACAAGATTTTGCAATCGCCTGACAGAAGTTCGCAACACACCTCCGATAGAGCCTCTGCGGATATACGACTGCCCAAGCCATCAATACGCCAGGATGCAGGAGCCTGCATCTCTTCTGGGTGAGAGGCTTTGTGAAATCCCTGGAGATCGAAAGGAATCGAAGCGTTGTCCCCAATGATAATGTTCTCGGGGTCGTGGATTCCTGACACTGTAGAGAGAGAATAGAGATTGCGGCGATGATACGATACTCCCGACCAGGATAGCGGCGAATAGCCCCGAGCCCTCTGCATCCCCGGATCAGGCGCGAAGCTCATCGTCGTCTTCTTCGGAAAAGGAAGAAGAACCACAACCGAGTTTGCCGAAGAGTGTCGTCGATACGTCGTTTTGAAGGTTTTATTCACAATCCTTGAAGACGGCGAATCTACTTCACTCCTCGTCAAATCTACGAGTACTTCACTCTTCGTCAGTCACAAATCCTTCTTGAGCGCCCTCCTATCCCGCATGCTTGACCAGTCGCCTTCCGTTCGCGCTAAATGCCTTTCATCTTTAGCTTCCTTGGTCTTGAAGATCTTGAAACACCAGGTCGGTATTTACTTGTATCCTCTTAAACTACTTATGGATAAGTTCTAGAAAAGGATTCAAATATTCAACCCGTCGACTTTGTCAGAACATTGGGAAGGCACACCTTAGCAGTTGGAATTCGATAAATGATTTTCGACCTTATTGTAATTCATTGAATTACCGTTAAAAATTGGGTATTAGAAAGCCAATTCATGGATTTGTACCGTTACACACTTACGTATGCCTAGTTTTCTTCGAGCTCATGAGTAGTTACTGTGAAAAAAATGTTGCATGATTAATTGATTTGATTTTTTAAATGCTTTATTAATAAATTGCCATTTACAATTGTACCTTAGCACTGTATGGCTGTAGCAGCGGGCAAATCTAAATAACTATTACATTTCACTATTACAGTAAATTACTTCTTCTTCTTGGAGTGCCGTATCCGAATTTCGGACGTTGGCGACCTCTCACATATAATCCTGTGATGCACGTCCTCACAAGTTATACGGGACCTACAGTTTATCGCCGGTTCCGAACGGCACTATTTGAGAGGCTGTACTAGGCAAATGATACTGGTGGTAGTTTGCCATTGCTTTCCACCAGGTGACCGCCGCAACGGCTAAGTATGTGAAAAATCCTTTCACGCCAGCGGGTATTGAACCCAAGATCTTACGCATCGCGGGTGTAAATTACTACAAAAACTAAATATACTCAATAAATTAATAAATACATATTTTGGTGAATTTGAATCTCCCGCTCTGTGCCCCTTCCAGCCTTTTTCTATCACTTGTCTTATCAGTTAGTATTTGATCATTCATTCACACTCGTGATGTTTTGATCTCTCAGCAGCGTTCTTTATCGTTAATAAAAGCCTTCAATCTTGGTTCTTGTTCTTACTTTCTTACAGCAATTTTATTAAGTAATTGAGGGAAATCCTCAATTTGAACTAAAACGTCGAAAGGATGGTTCAGGGATCCTGGTTCATCCCTGAGACAACTGGCCCCAAGAGGAAGCTGCCCTACAGCCAGCGGAGAGAACCCTAGCCCGGAGTGTCCAGAGCCTGGTCCAAGAATGAATCAGCAGGATGAATCTGCATCTGGTCATTTGGATCCACCAGTTGAAGAGCCAGTTCCAGAGGTGATGGTCTCCTCAAGACTCCAGCCTATCTTAAAGATTACATTTTCTAGTAGGTAATCATGTTTCAACTGATTATTGATTGTTGATGGTAAACTTTTATTACTTCTAGGTTGTCGTTTTAAAGTCAGGGTGAATGAGGTGAATTTTAATCTCCCGCTTTGTGCCCCTTCCAGCCTAATCCTATCACTTGTCTTATCAGTTAGTATTTAATCATTCATTCTCACTCGTGATGTATTGTTCTCCCAGCAGCGTTCTCTTGTTCCTACTATCTTACAACACATATAAAGACATAAAAAGCAGATACCTCTATCGACCCCTTGAAACATTTTTATTGCACTATAATTATAAATGCAGGATGTCCAAAATTCCATTCGTCTACCAGGGCCTTCCTGTATCTTCCCGTACCTCTGTCTCCTCGCCAATCAATTTCCATCGCTCCCCTCTCGAGATCCTTTGTCCATTTTTCTTGAAAATCATTATTTTCGATTTGTCTAAATTTACCTATAGATTCCACTGCAGTGTACTGAAATAACCAGTTTATCATTACTTGTAACACCAATGGCTTAACGGCTAACAGACTGACTCAGTCTGTTAGCCGTTAAGCCATTGGTGTTACAAGTCTGACTGAGCACATGCCTCACTCCAACTTGAGTATCAAGTATTTGTTGAAATGTCGGTAACTAAAAACTGTTCGTTTTGACCTAAGGTAATTCAAGACATCATGAATACCGTTTTCATCACTCCATACGCTCACCTGAAGGACCCGATCAGCGGCGTGTTTGAAGGTGAACGAGCGTATTTCGACATCCGGTTGTTTTTTCTCAGGAAAAGCAAACAACCTCCGAACAGAAACCCGCTCCCGGGCGGCTCCCGAATCGTCCAAAGGGTCCAGTCGCTCACAATGGACCAGAAAGTTGTCGTTCGCAAATCATCTCTCAACGTCCTGTGCAATATCTCACGTTTGAATTCGAAATGGGTCACCCCAGAAAGGATTGAAGTACGTCTTGGGATAATATCATAATATGATAATATCATAATATTATTATGATACATTAGTACCTACTTAGTCTCTCTGATATTTATGAAACTTGTCTCAAGGTACGTTCTAGATTAGTGGCCTGTACCACCAACATACTCTGCAAATCTTCACTCCTCCGCTAAGTTTTTGTTCCACCATATTGTAGAGCTAATTGAAGGGTCAGAGTGAAGTGCCGAGAGAAAACTCTGCAAAGTTTTCATCAACAATAAATTTGAAAAGTGAAGTGAAGAGTCTTCGTTGTTTTTGCTGAGTCCCTGTCTCTTCAAGTTGGTATTAGACGTGGTAACAGAAAAACATGTCTGTTCTTCATTATTTCTTCTCAGAAGAAAGTTCTAAAGAGGAATCCACCATTCGACGCTATGAAATTGGAAAAAATGTTACATAGAGGGACATGAACGTTCAGGAGGCTTTTAGGCTAAACACAATACAGATCGAGTCCATATTAGAAAAGGTAGGACGTTTTTGATGCCAAATACCAATAGAAGCCAATCTCAGAGAACAAACTACTTGTATTTCTACACTCATACAAGCGAGTAGAATCATCATTCAAGTCTTAATGTTTCATGACATGGACCGGTGGCCAACAGACAAATCAAATATTGCAATCTCATTTTTCAACAATGGTGGATTTCCTTCTGTTTGTGGGTGTGTCGATGGGGATGCTCCATGCTGCACATGACGCTAGAGTGTTGAGAAATTCCACAATTTACTCGAGGTTCTAAGAAGGTTGGAGGTCCAACTTGCATAACTTGCTGTTAAAATCTACTACGTCAGTATGAACACTGGTGATCTGTACAAAGAAGATGTTAAAACCCTTAATGTCAAGAATTTGCAGAGTTTTTTCATTCGATGAGTTTTTTTTCTGAATCTTGAAACGTAAACCCTCATATTTTAAGGAGGAGTAGGGGGGGGGGGGGGTCGTGGGCGATTCCAATGGTTTATTATTGAAGATAATGAACAAAAATCAGTACTTATTTTATGTATAACACTCCTATATTAGCTTTCTATTATATCTATATTAGTTATCTATTATGGGGGGCGTAATTTGCACAAGGCCAACTATGATCAAGTTGGCCTTGTGCAAATTACCCCCCCCCCCCCCCCAACGCCGTGTTCTATTCTTTCAAAAGACCTGTTGTAATACAACATACTTTGTTGTTCCTCATCTTTGTTATATTCTTGGTATAGAAGAATACAAAACAAAACTCTTGAATCGCCCATTTCTTGATATATCGAGTGATTCGTCAGCTTCAAAAAACATTAATTTTTCAAATCCCATTGTCAACAACTTTTATGTGAAACGGTAGATTGTAACGTAACATCTAGACCTCCCCCCCACTCGCCACGTCAGGGTGGTGGTAGGGGGGTACCCTGGGGTTGAAGACAAATGGTCGTTGTTATTGTTACTACCTCCATGGATGAAGGATACCTCTTTCCTTTATTCATGGAGGTAGTAACAATAACAACGACGGTTTGTCTTCATTTGTATCAATCATTATTATTACTGATTAATCGGTTGTCGAATACATCTGGATTTGAAAGCATTTTTAAAGCATATTAGAATGCATCAAATCCTGATGTATTCGATAACCGATTTATCTGTAATAATATCCATTAATCAGTAATAATATTCGATTATTAAAAATAATTGGCAGCTAAACATCGATTAGAATTAATCGATTAAAAGGGGGCTAATAATCGAGTATCACCCCGTTTCGAATGCTCAGCAACACTAGCTAACGCATCACCGTCTTAATTATTGTGCTTAATGAAACCTTACGCAAGATTTTCTATCATTACAGGGCGCAACAGCAGATCCAGGCACAATGGAAGGAGAGGATCCAACGACTGAATCGGCCCAAGGACTTTGCTGTGGGGGCTGCCACTGCCATTTGTAAAAAATGTTACTTTTATCGTTCAAGTTATTCTATCGTAAATATTTCCAAAACCTGGGGCCTATTTCATAAAACTTCAAGTCTTATTTTACAGGCATTTTTTCACAATTTACAGGCGAAAAATACGTACAGACGTTTCATAAAGCTACACCAGTAGACTTGTAAGTTCCAGTGAATATTACAGGTTTACAGGTAACTTATGACAACTGTACAGGCGTTTCTCAATTATTTTCTACAAGTGACAAGTTTACAACTGTAAAAACTGACGAAATTTTTAACCTACCTTTTGAGTACTGTAGACTGAGGGGTTTTAAGTTACAGGATAGCGTCATCAAGTTTATTTTCACATTCATCGTCCTCAGTTACCATTACCCCTTATATCGCCTTATTTTTCGCCCGTTGCGTTGGTTGATTTCATTCCATTAGGTATGTGGAGGTTAATGAATTAATCAACCATTTTCTATAAGTAACTGAATGGGATAATAATTATCTTTGTTGGGAATTAAACAGTTATGAAATTTCAAATTGCAGTCTTTATTTTCTTTAATTACAATTTTCTAAAATCACAACCTTTCTCGAGAGTATAATTCTTTTAATGGTCAAAGAGATCACAAAATAGTACTTAGGTTTTGGTCCGTACACACATCTTGTACACACTCCACTACAATCCGAGGAAAGTACTGAGTATATGGAGAGCATTCAGGGATCAACAAATCCCTTTCCAATTTAAGGATCTCCAAAATTTCTAAGGATTTCTATGGATAGTTTAAGTTTTTTAATCCTTAGTTTCTTCTCCTCATCATTCGCCACTGTTGATGAGAACGCTCCCATCAACACTTCCTTCCTCTCTCTCATTAACTTACAAATTTCAATACGGCCCCCTTTTTTTGTACTTATTGTGGAAGACGATTGTAATGATACGCTACGCTAACCGGTCGAAACCTTCCAAATTTATTTATTCCTTGTTGTCATGACTGCTTGTAACTTGTTGTTCTTGATTATCTACCTACATAAACATAACCTGCCTTACGTAACCTCTCCTGTAAAAAATCTCCTGTACATTGTCATCTTTCTTACAAGTGTAGAATATTTTTATGAAATACTTGTACTTTTACACTGAGCATTACAGGTTCCTGTTGCCTGTAGACTTGTACACTTGTAATTGTAGTTTTATGAAATAGGCCCCTGGTCAAACTATTAGTGCAGGATTGGTAAATATGTGAACCCGCACCCCTCCCCATCAAATTCTCTGAAAGCTTGGCAGTCTGCCAGGCCGGCGTTTCCCCAAACCACTCTCTTTTTACCGGCCTCGGAGGCCGACGTTTCCGTGATTGTGTACAATTCCATTCTTTTATTGTTATTGTACTATACGTGGAACCATGGAGACTCCCAGTAATTCCACAGAAGAGTCACGCTCGACTCTTTTGACTGCTCTTGGAGGGGTAAGGGTCAACAATCTTCAAGAGGTGAAGCTTCTACCCGAAATTCATCAGCTCTCAGTAATAAAACTACCATCGATCTCTGCGACTAGTGTGATAGCAAAACCTGCAGTTCCTGTCCTTACGCCAAAAAACGCAAGACATCCTATTGTTGCATTTTCTGCAAGAAAGCAGTATGTTTGGCTGTCTGCTAAAAAAAAAAAAATGTATGGATTGTGCCGAGCCCAAACATTAGTGACCTTTTGACTTACTACTTTTGAAATGAAATGTGATTTTTTTATGGATACCTACTTATAGGTACTTACCAAGTTTTATATATACTGATCTCATATACAAACGATGTAACCATTACAAAAAACATTGTCTAAAAGATATGTTATTTCATTCATAATCATCCAGAACATATCCAAATGAATTGCTGATTGCTTCCAATACTTGAAGAAAATATTTTCCATGCGATATGTAGCAATGGTGACTAAAATCATCATTAGCGGCCCACCAGGCCGGGGTTTGCGTGTGTCACTTTTAGGGAGGGTTTCGACCTGTGGGTTTTAGAACGATTTCCAGCTTTCCCCAGGTCACTTCGGCTGGTCGTACACAGCTCCGGATGGCCCTCACACCACAAGGTGAAGCGGAATTACATCTATCACATGGTGGGGTGAATAGATACCCCAGGTATTTTTTAGCACATTTCAAATTGTTAATGCCAAAGTATCGCATCCAATCTATTGAGAGGCACTCAGTAAATGCTCAGAAGCACTTTTGCTCCAACTCTTCAAAAATGTTTCACGTTTTGATGTATTTTCAGAAATAAAGTAACCCACCAAAAGTTTCGAGTGAACAATACGTTTAATTAAATACCATACAAATCAAGAAAGTCAAACTAGTTCGGACTGTGAAGATTTCAAAAGGAACTAAGAAACTATTGTAATATAATAAAATAGAATACCTTCGTTAAAAATCCCCAAAAAAAACCTTGTGGAATGAATAGAAAAACATCACAAAATTCAAATTGCGCAAAAAGGTAAAAACTAACTTTACTCACTGTCTTTCAAACAAGTTCAGACTATGAAGATTGAACTAAAAACCAATTGCAATATAATAGTTCGCTAAAAATCACAAAAAACATTGTGGAATGAATAGGTGGATTACGATATTACTCAAAGAAGTCGTGATCCAAATGTTTTCTTGGTCATTTCCTAAAATGAATTCAAGGTCCTCTTCTAAAGTGGCAGCAGAATATCTGCGTCTACATTATCTTCTCGAAGGACATCGAAGTCTTCAGGCTCCATGTTATAATATTTATAACAATTATGGGGCAGAGGAGCGTCTTCATCCTCACTTTGCTCTTCCTCATGTGAAATGGGTTCTCCCTCTATTTCCACTCTTTCCATGCGCTCCAGTCCAGCCAAAATGTCTACATCACGATAGAAAGTGATTGATATTTCTGGAATCTGTAAATAGATGGTTCACTTTGGGACAAAATATAGGATGGAGATAAAAATGAATGAAAAGTACACGAAAAAATTACGTTTGCTGGGGCAAATTGATGAAAATGAAACCCCAAAAAAACACGAAAAAAAATAACAAATGTTACCGTACTAACAAGGTGGGGTGCTGGCGCACCCCAACTACGTTTTTTTCTGAGGAAGCAGTGAAATGAAGAGGTTACTGACCTTTCTGAGAGACTAGGCTACGTCAGCCAATAGAGGACAACTGAAGAAGAGGCTACTAGTGTCTTGGACCACCTCCACAGCCTTGTGGACCAAAATGGCTACCGTGGGGTGTGCGGACAATACAAAATTCGAGGGGTCGGACTAAAGGATGATTTTCATCTGGCTTGAAGTATAAAAAATGTTCAGTCCTGTGGCGAAAAGTCCATCCCTAAACAATAAATGATTTGGATCGATAAAAAACACAACCGTGCCCAACTGTGTTTTTACATCTTCGAACTCATTCGTTAATTTAAATCGCCCCTTTTTATTTCGATATTTCGAGATAGCAAAAACTCATCAAAGTAACGTCCCCTTATTTTGGTTTATTATCTTCGATAATGAACCATTGGAACGCCCAAAGAAAAAAATGTTTAACCCCCCCCCCCCCCCTCAAAATCTGTTGGTTTACGTTTCAAGATACGTAGATTCAGAAAATTGAATTAAAAAAAAAAAAAAATCCGTCCGTACGCCGTACTTTGCCCAGTTAGCTTTGAGCTAAAATTTCGAAATGTTTGTTACACGTTCCGAACAACCCCACAATGATCCTCGAAACTTTTCATAACCCTAGGTCAAGGGGAAGGGGTTTTCAATTGTAAGTAACCTAGATACCACTGTATCAACCTTGCAAGGTATATATCTCTTAAATATCAATGATAGTGAGATAATTTACAATTAGGAACATTCGTCAAACCTCTTCCAAATCAAAGTTTCTCGAAAACTTTCAACTTTTCCCTCTGGAGTCACCTCAACCAGAAATTACCATGCAGCTAACAGATTTAGAACTTGACGATGTTCCACGACGAGTTTTTATCCCAGTAGACCGTCATATTACAACCTCCAATATAAGTATCATAATCCTCTATATCCTATTATCTATAGGTATCATTTACTGTGTCATTCGATATTTTTATAGAAACTATAAACGTTATGTATTAGCCCAAGTGGCACAAAACAATGTAGGGAACGTTTCGGAACAATGTTAACTAACTAAATTCAGAATATTGTCCTCAAGGTAGTAATAGCTGTATTAGGTGTGTTATGTAGTAAGTTAATAATAACGTGAAGTCCATGTTTATACTTAGACGTATGTCATATTTTTGTATTGTATTCTTTGTACTATTACTATTGTATTGTACTATTATTTGTATTGTAGTTTTGTACAATTTGTACTATAATTCGTTCCCTTCTCGCTGTCACTTGGCGGTCTCGAATCCTGTGGAGTTAACATAGTTTGCTGCGCTCAGCAGTCCGAGGCTATATTAGCACCTTGGCGACCCCTTCTTAATCAGTTCTTCGCAGTCTGTCTTGTTGTTCGTGTCCACTCCGTTATTCTCTGTCAAAACTCTGTATTGCCAATCGTTAAACAACTGTTTTTTGAATAAAAGTGTGGTTAAGTGGTTTTTTAAAAACTGTTTTATTAAACCAACAAATTAGTTGGTTATATATTTACATAAATATCGGAATACAGAAGTGAGGGTAGAATAAAACTAGGATTTGATCGCTCAAATACAGAAAACAGTTTATTAGCACGAGCGGTACCATTCGAGAGCGGACACAAATATGAACTGAGGATAGTTTTCCACCTGCCCCCGAGCTCCAGAAGAAAAGACTGCCCACACAAAGACTCAACCAATCAGGATGCATCCACGACCGGCCCAGTTCCTTGTGTACTCGGCATGTATAAACCCTTTTATGGAACGTTGTGAGGTGACTCGCCAGCGAGGCTATAGAGTAACTTCCTAAACGAGGCTATAATCCCGACATGGCCAGGCTGACGTTTCACGGCCCCACGTGAAATCTTAAATTTTCCCCTGGGGTACAATATGTTATTTGGAGTAGGTATGTGACACAATCACAAGGGACCTAACAATGATCTAGATTAGATGACTAGATTAGATAATCTAGTCCTACCTATGAAGCTCGGTTCCCTACATACAACGGATCAAAATGTTAGTAGTGAGGTTTTTCGCGGATTTTTCCCGACGTTAAATTTTGACAAGACAAAAAAAGGCATCACACTAAAACTCACGACAATCCAGTTACGGAGTTGTGAGTATTATCGGTATGCAAAAACAAACCTTGATAATCAGCCAATATTATTGCAAAATTCGGTAAGAACCTGGGCTTGGGCAGTTCATTGTCCTGGTTAGGCAGTAAGCCTTTTTTCTTAAATACCACATAATAATTGATTAAGGTTAGGCAGTAAGCCTTTTGTCTTAAATACTTCACATAATAATTGATTATTAAGGTTTTAATATGGATGTTCGAGAAAGACGAAAAAAAAAAACTATGTTCATTGTAACCCATACTATTTACATGTTGACGCGCCTTGGTCGTAGGCCACGCGGCTACTTGTGGCTCGCAGCTGAAAATTAAATATTTTGAATATTAGAATTGTTCTCGAAATATCATGTCAATGAATCGAGCAAAGCCACTTGTCCGAGTGAGACTTTTGTCTCCTGGAACTCAAGAGTTAAGATGTTATTTGAGATGCATTGTGAATAGGCATCAGTAAATCTGTTGAATATTGTGGAGTGGCGTATTACGATTCACTCAAGGATTATACATCAGATTATTGCATTTCGGGGTGCACCAAGTCCCTGATGAAGAAAATTTGCAATCATCGGATAACGTGTTAGTGTTGAGAATTTTTAGAATTTTGTCATGTGTAGTGGTGATGGAGTTTTGTGGAGTTGCCGAGCCTCAAGATGGGAATTGAAAACTTAAGGATGATGAATTATAAAGGACTCGTAATGAGGCTATAGAGTAACTTCCTAAACGAGGCTATAATCCCGACATATATTTACCAACCATAATTAGTTGGTTATATATATATAACCAACTAATTATGGTTTATATATATATACAAATTAAGTTATATTTATATATTTAAATTTATCGAAATATTTAAATTATATATTCACATGTATATCTATGTATTGTAAAAAAAATCAACGTATATGTACATAATTATAGAGCACCATAAAAAGCTCTTCTCCAAAACAGTCTTCTTAGATATTTACAACAGTTTCATGTAATTAGAGCAACTAACTTGAAATTAGAGCAATGAATTTAGGGTACCTGGTTTATCATTGCCCTCCAGAATAGGAGGAAGGAAATATTGAGTGGAGCGGAGGCGAGTCATTCACTTCGTACCTTCTTCGTACCATCGTCCGATCGATTGGGGGTCGTGGGGTCTTGAAGAGACGAGACTTTCCGTTTAGCTTCAAGGACCGCTGTGCCTGTTCCTTCAGGTTGGAGATTCAAACAGGGTAGAGTCAGCTTGGAAGTGTCGACGTTCTGTTCCTCCATCAATTTGTGGAGCAGCTGTTGGATTTGGTGCCTTTTCCAACTGATGATCGTCGTGTCAAACCAATCAACCAGCTGTATGATTGGCATCCTGTAGTCGGTAATAGGATTCTGCAAAACAAACATAACTTTTGTTCACTTTCCATTTGTGTCGTTGAAAAGCCTCTCATCCACAAATTCACCAATATCGTAAGCTTGATACAATAGTTTATTTACTTCCACCCGTGTTTCGACACTCCAAAAAGAGCCTAATTCAATATCGTTCTTTATTTAGTTTTATTCTATTCAATTTCTTGTCTTATTCCCGTAACGGGTTAAACAAGTTTTCCGAAAATCTCGAAGTGAATTTCGATTGGATTCAGCTTTTAATAAACCGTAAATCTAAAATATGAGCGTTACAATGAACCGTTGTAGACAAATTTTCAGCAATATTTTTTTCTGAATAATATTTATACATAATAATATTATAACGAATTTTCCTGTTTGGGACTTGAAACAATATTATTGTTTCAAGTCCCAAACAGGAAAATTCGTCAAGGCTAGTGCGGTCGAATCTTAAACGTGATTTCGCGATAAAGTCTTGATAAAGAATGCAATTGAATCGATGATTTTTGAAACAACCTATACGCCACTTTGGAAATGGCGTAAAGGTTGTTTCAAAAATCATCGATTCAATTAGACCCGCCATTCCCTCTCCTCCCATGACAACGAAAAATTCTTACTCGGAAAAATTCTTCTACGTATTGCAGTAGGTATAGACCGCAATCTGTTTGGTTTGTTTGTTGAGGCACTTTCACTACAGACGCTCTCATCAGAATTTTCCTTTCCCCTTTTGAGTTCCGGTGTTTGGCGTTGTACTCTTCTTGGATGTACTCTTCAAGATTGGTGCATACTTCCGAGCGGCTAGGGCCAGCCAGGGAGTCGAAGATGAGTATGCAAGGCCTGTAATGAAAGGATAATACTTCACTATTAGTATTTTAATGAAATGTATCGTGAAACTAGACAAAAAAATCATGACTCTCACGATGGCCACAGTGGTGGGCTAGAGTCAAAATTAGTTTAACCTTCATCCACTCGCGATAGTTTCAAAAGACGGAGAATACATCGTAAGACGATGGAATTATGTTGTTGAGATAAATCTTGATGTACATCAAGATACTGTGTACATCAAATAATATACAATAGGACTGTGACAAGTCGAAAAATTCGATTTTCGAGTTATACCCATAATACAGGGTGTTCGGCACTTGGTATAAAATAAAAATATGGGTAAGACTAATGTTTCATTCAGGGGAATTTACAAAATTAGCCTTTCGATTGCCATCTGGATTTTTCGTGCAAATTTGAACTTTTTATCTCAATTTTATCGAGAGTTATTGTCCGGAGTGACACATACATAAACATATAATACTTGCCAGCATTGATGTAGTTGAAACGTGCAAAAAAGTGTAAACAATCTGGGAAACTCATTGGAAATGAATATAAAAAAACAAGATAGGAATGTAACCACTCAAAAACTTTTTCTTACTTTATCCAACAAAATTATCCAGCATTTTATCAAGTCGCTAGCTGTTGACGGAGAAGGTAGCTAAACTTCCCTAGAGACAGTAGTCATAAGGCGCTTTTCTAAATAAAATTAAAAAACTCTGCAAATTCTTGACACAACGGTTCATTATCTTCTTTGTACAGATCACCCTTCTGTCTAGATCACTAGGTCTAAATGTCTAGATCCTAAATGTTAGATTAATTATTATTATCAATTATCACTAATTATTAACAATTTTATCAAGTACCTACTGAAAATTATTATAATTTATTGTTAGGTATTAATAATTCGTATTTATTAATAATAATAATAATTATTAATTATGATTAATTAATTCGATATAATTCTGGGGTTTTTAATACTACGTCGGTAATAATTTTTCTATAAAAGAAGTACCTACCAACAAACATTCAAAATTACCTTCATTTCCGTAGCACGAAACGCACCTCAGAACAACAAACTCGACATCACTTAAGCCATATGATGTTCCAAAGAGCTTGTTAGTTAGTATGAAAATGGACCTGTATTTCAACAGTTTGATACACGATCGTGTTGTGAGGCACAATCTTTGAGCCCTCATTGTGAACGAACGGCTGGTCGTACGAAGCTGCGGATGGTCTTAAAAAATTCTACGGAACAAACTCTATCTAAATATGAAATAAAAAACATACCGTTCTATATGAATTTTTCGAGATATGAAATTTTCAAAATTTCAAAATTCGTTTTGAACCCCTTCCCCTTGACCTAGGGTTATGAAAAGTTTCGAGGACCATTGTGGGGTTGGTCGAAACCCATAAAAAAAATTTCGTAATTTTAACTCAACGCTAACTGGGCAAAGTGGCGCGGACGGCGGACGGCGGACGGCGTACGGCGGACGGACGGATTTTTTTTTATTCGATTTTCTGAATCTACGTATCTTGAAACGTAAACCAACAAATTTTGAGGGGGGGTTAAAATTTTTTTTTCTTTGGGCGATTCCAATGGTTCATTATCGAAGATAATAAACCAAAAATGGAAAAAAAAGTAATTTAACGACATTTTCAGCAATATTTTGGGACCCAAAACTTAGTTGCGTTTTCCCAACATTTAGGATTTTTGACTTGTCACACTCCTATTCTTATGGTGCGATATTATGTCGTGCAGTAGCGTCCATGTTTAGGAATCACCCTGAGTACGTAGGTACACCACCTTAATCCTGTAATTGACTTAGGGCTGGTTTCACCAATAAACCATGAACTCGGTTTATTGGAAACCTACCTCAACGTAACCGTTGAATTGATCTCAGTTTGAAAACTCTGCAAATTCTTGACACAACGGTTCATTATCTTCTTTGTACAGATCACCCTTCTGTCTAGATCACTAGGTCTAAATGTCTAGATCCTAAATGTTAGATTAATTATTATTATCAATTAACACTAATTATTAACAATTTTATCAAGTACCTAGTGAAAATTATTATAATTTATTATTAGGTATCACGATCGTGTTGTGAGGCACAATCTTTGAGCCGTCATTGTGAACGAACGGCTGGTCGTACAAAGCTGCGGATGGTCTTAAAAAATTCTACGGAACAAACTCAATTCGATTGTTCGACCGTTCTATATGAATTTTTCGAGATATGAGATTTTCAAATTTTCAAAATTCGTTTTGAACCCCTTCCCCTTGACCTAGGGTTATGAAAAGTTTCGAGGACCATTGTGGGGTTGGTCGAAACCCATAAAAAAAATTTCGTAATTTTAACTCAACGCTAACTGGGCAAAGTGGCGCGGACGGCGGACGGACGGATTTTTTTTTTTATTCGATTTTCTGAATCTACGTATCTTGAAACGTAAACCAACAAATTTTGAGGGGGGGTTAAAAAAATTTTTTCTTTGGGCGATTCCAATGGTTCATTATCGAAGATAATAAACCAAAAGTGTTGGGTTTCACCAAGTTAAACGAGTTTCTAGGATCCGAGTTCACTTTGAACTAAGATCAATGAAAACCAAGTTCGAGCACCAAGGTTTGAACCCAGCTTTCCGTTTCAGTTTTTCCGGCTAGTAGCTACGAATTCGTTTTCGACTCCGGTCGTTTTCGGTTGTTCCCGTGTGTTGTGTTGTACTCGTAATGGAATCCAAGCGAAAGAGAGAGTGCTGGTGAGCGCAAACTGCTCGCTTCGAATTGAAAATCGAAGAAGAAAATTCAATAGAAGCACCGCTCTGTTAACAGAAAAGTTGAAAGGTACTGAAGTGAGCCTACATTCCGGTGTTGACGAAAATTAACTATCGATCTAGGTAGTTCCTCTGATTTGATAATATAGTTGGTGACTAGTTTGAAAAACATTGCTTCACTGCATCACCACCACATAGGTAACTTTACTCGGGCATTATGAAAATGCATGACCCAGATTTTTCATGACGGCAAACGCAAAGCGAGCGTGCGACGCTGAACTGCCGTTAACTGAGTTTAGGATTCAACGCTCGTGGTGAAACTCAACATGACGGACAATCTCCGTTCAAGAGTTGAACCGCGATTTGAACCAAGATCAACTCCTTCGTTTACGTTGGTGAAACCGGCCCTTAGAATGTTAGGTACTCGTGAATAGGACAACAATTGATACGTGAACAAGGTATGCACCATATTCATTAAAATACCACTATAAAACCACTCCTTTTTCCACTTCAGCCACTTGAAATCTGAAGAGAAATGGAATTATAAGTACGATACTCTTCTCCTTAAGACGAGTACCAAGTAGGTACTCAACGAGCTCTTCTATCGTGCTACTCTCACTATTCAAACAACTAAACTACATTTCAAGCGACAACCTTAGATCATGCAGGGCCGTAAGGCATCATCCGTATTTTCCTCCTGCCCTACTCAATCTACTTACTGTTTAATTGGTTCCGGAACATCATCAAGAAGCTCACTGCCTTCTTCTGCCTTGTCACAGGACTCCTATTAACAGAAATATTACTCCGTTTCACTTGATTGCCACATACTGAATATAATTCATCAATATCCAAGATTAAGACATTGATATAATAAATCAAAATGTATCATATAATTCCATGTATCAGGACATATCTGAAAAGAATGTAACTCACACTGTCACTGGTATTTGGATCGTCCTCGTCTAGATCGTCGTGATGTAGATCGTCTTCATCTGGGAGGGGAGTAACTAAAAAATCAAGTTCAAGTCTCAGAAATGGAAAATTAGTATGAATTGGTCAAAAATACAATATGTGACTTCAATGTGTTGAAGAACCTGAAACACGCGCCTGTATATCTATAGACCAAAACACCATCGGAAGCACCAATTTTTTCTATGCAAACTCCAACTTAGTTGAACCCCATTTTGGTCCCTAGATGTGGAATGTAAAGTTCTAACTGGTGATAATTTAAATTAGTTCGTCGATTCTTTAAGAGGACTTTAATTTAGATCAGGAAATAGAGAGCAGTTAGAAATCAAAGGGCATCCGTTGATCAAGACGTCACCTAAGGAGGGGGTCTGGGGAAAAAGTCGCAACAACTAGAAAGACTTCCTGCCAAACTCAAACAGAAAATCAAATCGACCACGTTTAAATTGGACTATTGAATAGGAGTTGAAAAACATTCAAAACTCGTTTGGAAAGCGTAGGATAAGCCAGGATCCTACGATATCGTGCCAGCTCATAGCTTTCAACGAGAGATGGTTTCCTGCACACAGGACGACATTTCTCATTTGACTCAAGTCGTATACAGCCCAGGATTTGAAGGTCCGAATTCATAAAATCAGTCCAAACTAGGCATCTACGTTGTAAAAATCAATGGAAGACACCTGGAGCTCACCTTAATAGATTATTTATGATATGTTTTCCACATTAAAATTACCAACTCTTTTACCTAAAATCATATCTCACGATTCTTGACGGTAAATTTAGATGGGTACCCATCCAAGGCCCATCCCAATCAGTGGAACAAAAACAATAATACAGTTATGATGTGATTTAAATAATAATGGTAATAAATGGGGTACCTCTCCGTCTTGGTGGGTCAGCGTCGCTCATAGGTACTGCATTTGTAAGACCGGGAAAACAAACGACAGCGAGGAACCAGTGGGAGCTGCAATTTCAAAACGTGTCATTAGTAGTTGTTAGTCTATAAATGCCAAATGGTTACTCGATTTGATGCGAATTGACATAATTTGTGCTGCATGGGCCTGTTGGGTTGAATACTGCACGTCGAATAGTTACGACGAAACAATAGAAATACGTATTCCACCAAGTTAGATTTCAATCCTACGATTGGTAGAGCTCATAGAAGATGGCTTTCTAAAAAGTACACGATTGCATACTAATGTGTGCACCTCTAGATGTGTTTACAGGAGCTGATTATAGACACTCTTGACTCACTCTGCGTTTATGGGGAAGAATATGAAATCCTTGGAAAACAGGTCGACGTCTTTTGTCCATCTGCGAACGGACGAATGTCGCCTCTGCGCCGGAGATCGTTCATCGTCCGGCTGCGGAGGCACTTCTCTGGAAAGCCGCTCGTAGAAGAACGAGGAGAACACGTGAGTCCTGTCCTGGTCTTCCGGGCTGAGTTGAGTCTGAACAAAGTATCTGAGGACAACAATATGACGGTTTAAGGACGATTCGAAATATCAAATCGCACCTCAAGAATAGGATTGTGACAAATCAAAAATCCTAAATGTTGGGAAAACGCATTTGAAAATGTCGTTAAAAATGTCGAAGCGGCTTAAGACCACTGTTTCTAGGGAACTCTAGCCACCTTCTCCATCAACACCTAGCGACTTGAAAACATTCTGGATAATTTTGTTGGATAAATTGAGAAAAAGTATTTTGAGTAAAGTTTACACTTTTTTGCACATTTCAACGCGCAAAGTCACAAAAAATTATTCCAGCAGCAACAACAGCAATGCTGGCAAGTATTATATGTTTATGTATGTATGTGTCACTCCGGACAATAACTCTCGATAGAAAAGAGATAAAAAGTTCAAATTCGCACAAAAAATCGTCTTGGCAATCGAAAGGCTAATTTCGTAAATGAGCAGAATCGGGCCACTATAGGGGGGGTTTTGGGGAGTTTTAGTGGGGAAACAGTTTGACCAATGTCAAATATGGTGAATATATTATATTCTTGTAGGGCTCGTCAAGATCTGTCTGCCTATGGGTATAACTCGAAAATTGAATTTTACGGTTTGACACACTCAACTTACTTGAGGTAAAACTCAATGATGACATCATTGAGGAACTTGCCCTCTGCCAGGCGTCCGTAATCTCCTGTAGTAATCCTGACACTGCCCTTGGCCGGAGATGGTGGGTACATCATGATTCTAATTTGAGAAAAAGAAATCATCAGTTTTTAAAGGGAAAATGATTATAAAGTCTGCACTGAGACCCAACACCTACTGATGCTGTGCAACTGCAAACCATGATACTCGTAGTTTGAAAATGGACCCGACGATTCACTCTCATGTTGACGATTTTCGATCTGCTCCAACTTTGAGCCGTCATTGTGAACGGTCGTACAAAGCTGTGGGTGGTCTTAAAAAATTCTAAGGAATAAACTCTATATGAACTAAAAAACTCTGCAAATTCTTGACACAACGGTTTATTATCATCTTTGTGCAGATCACCCTTCTGTCTATACCAGACTGTGTTGAAAATCGGCACCATACCATATTCTCACCATACTCATACCATACTATACGAATTTCTTTCCTATCATACCATACTGTACTATACCAAATCGAACATACAATAATATACCATACTCATACCGTGTCATACAAACCGAGTGAATATTGCATTGTGATCCAGTTCTGACCTATTTTCAAAATTTCAAGTCAATAGCTCATCATCAAAATTTCATTTGTATTATTATTTAAACAATTTTACAGATGAGAAACCGAGTGAATATTGCAATGTGGTCTATCCTCGACTCACGGTTAAAATTTCCAGCCTGTAGTTTACCGGGAAGATGGAAAAAATGTAGTTTTCTGTTGGGCGGCTGGGGGTTGACCCACCTAACGGCCGTTTTAGACACGAAGTTTGGTCTTTCTCCTAAACCTTTGCGCGCTCACTGTGAACGAACGGCTGGTCGTACAAAAATGGATTGGTCGTAAAAGATTCGTAATGTTTCAGGTCATTCAAAAGTGAACTGAAAATTACACCGTTCAGTTGAATTTTTTGAGATAGGTATGATTGTCGAAATTTTAAATTTCGTTTTGAACCCCTTCCCCTCGACCCAGGGCTATGAAAAGTTTCGAGGATCATTGTGGGGTTGGTCGGAACCCCTTCCCAGTAACTTCTTCACTACGTACGGTAATTATCACTCATTTTATTATTGAGGAGTGACCCCTATTTTTCTTGAATTTTACATTACTAAACCTCATCCCATAATTTGTCCCAAGCGTTCACCGACGGTCTAGCGATCCTGTTTTACCTACCGAGTGAGGCCCGTTACCAACTAAAAGTATATGACGAGTTCTCTCTGTCTAACTAATCTATGCATGTGAACTGTGGTTTGGGAGATTTTTTTAGTTTTCGAGATGCGAGCGCTAGCGAGCTAGTGAACATTCAACTCTGTGACAGTTCGTGCGTCGTCATATACTTTTACTTGGTAACGAACCTCACTCGGAAGGTAAAACAGGATCGGTATTATATCCTCACTCCAGCGTATGCTAAATTTTAGCATACGCTGGAAGTACCTGTTTGGAGTACCTTCCCTCTCCAACAATACAAGCAGAAAATGAACCAAATTACCAAAGGGATACACAAAGCAGAACATGAATAAAGTAAGGAATAACTACATACGCTTGAATAGGGAGATTCGTAGCAGCAGGACTAGGGCCAGCGCTCGAAGGCAGGTTCTCCTTGCTGAGGCACGGTGCTTGCATGGCAGTTTGGCTCTAGAAATAGATTGTAAAATAATATAAAAACACATAAGATGAGTATGAAGAAATGAAACGTGTTTTTAGCGAATTTTTGAAGAAAAGGAAGCTATTGTTCTTGGTTTTCAAACATTTTTAAATCTCGAATTTCCAAAGCATTTTACATCAAAATCCGTTCCAGACCATCCTGCATTCACTGCCAAAAGACACCAAAAATCCTATGTATATAATATACATATATAATGTATACATTTTATGTATACATATATTTATTATGATCTTGATGACTAGTGGAAGAATATATGGATGCGTTGAATGACCAAATACTAGTCGTTTGTTTGAAGGTTTTTATTCCACGACGTTTCTGCCCAGGAACTGGGCCCTATTCATGCGGATATCTGCAAGAGGAAGTAGAATTAATATTATTATCAACAGCAATATACTATAGAGATGGAATTCTACATATATTTATATACATATGTATATATTTATCGTTTTAATAGATATATTTATACATACATAAGGTGTCTAGTGTAACTATGTAACAAACTCAGGGATTCGATTCTACAGGTAATTTGCAACAAAAAAATGCAAACGTTCAAGATTTGTGTCGTCTTCCCGACCTTGTCTCAGTAAAACGGCTCTTGTCTCAGTAAAACGCTCCAACTAGATTAATAGATAAATACGTCAATGCGATACTTACATCGACTGGAGCCTCACAAGGACTGGTATTGGTGACAAAGCGGTTGTTGGGCGTGGACTCCTCTCTCCCTCGATGCTTGTCAATCGCCAATATCATAATATTATGCTGCTCAAATGTTACTGCAAAAAAAAAAAAAAAAAATACCCCACGATAAAAACAAACGTCAGGTGACTTTAATTTTTGAGCAATTCGAAAATAAATAGCAGTAAGAATGGGGACCAGAAGTCCGTTTTACATTAAATATTTATTATAATCAGTCGTATCAACATACTATTTTCTGGTGACACTCAATCACAGAGTAATATGCAAAAATAGTAAGTTTTCTAAGGATACGTTTCAACTCAAAAATTGCACTCCACAGTATGTACGGCACTGTTATAAAACACAAGGACAAATGAATTTTGTTTCTACTCACATTCCTCTGTATCAAGTCTGAGAGGTGACGCGGTTGCTGCTTCTTCGGAAGCGTCATGAGACAGCGTGACTGTAAATCATCACCATGAACACAATGAAAATCTGACAAGAGTGACATAATAAGTACAAGTAAGTCGTACAATATATACACTCGAGTCTTACCCGGCTCTTCAACTTTCTTCTTCCTCGCCGGGCCTTTCTTCTTTCTTGGTACATCTGGCGTTGTTACTTTCTGTATCACACAGTGATATTATGATTCAACACCATTCGTAGAGAGCGAGGAAGAGATTCAAGTAGAAACAGAAGTTTTAGCTCATCTACAGCACATTTGAGAAAACAAGACAACAAAAAAACTATGCAAACGTAAGTCGAAGCATTGAAAGGAGAAGGTTGTCAAGTATTACTTTTAAAAGTTGAATTTACTTGCCGAATTTACCACTACTAACTTGAGCTAATTCATTCAGCCGTTGGAAGTTTATTATTCAGTTGGTGCATAATAACGAATGAATGTCAGAATTATGTTCCGTTATCAGATTAGAGCAGACTAAACATGAAGCAGTGCATCTGAAGCATCAACCACGTTTCTTCATCTTCAAGGTGCTCTTGTTTGAGAACGGAATGTGATATCGCAATTCTGATTTCACCGTCGTGTTCGGCTTTAAGACACCTAAATCTCCTTAAGACACCCCCCCCCCCCCCCGCCCATCAGAGTGGGCCGATTCTGCCCATCTATGGACTTTTTGTGCAATTTTGAGCTTTTTATCTCAATTCTATCGAGTGTTATTGTCGGGAATGACATACATAAAACAGGACTATTAAAACCTGACCACATATTCACCTATCCATGAAAGGGGCGTTAGGATACAACGGCCGTGAACGTAGGGTATGTCGAGTGCCGTCCAAGGCCCGAATCTAACAAGATTCCTATAATTTGGACTGCCGCACAGTTTTCATTTTCCTCATAATCAAACACATCAACAGTCGGATCACTCAGTAAACCACGGAAAAAGGTAATCCACCGTTTCGATCAAGCCAGAATAGTGCGTGCAACGTCAAATGATTTGGTTTTAAGCGGATGAATTGAAATAATGCTGTGTAAGCATACCAGTCAATATTTATCCCCCCAAAAAACACTCCGTGTAAAAATCACCCCGCCTCGCAAATATCATTCTACAGAGGCCGGAAAAAGTTATGATATCCACTTTCCCCGCCCGCCCTTTTCCTCATTAAGGAGCTAAGTATAATGAAAAGCTTAACCACTTAACAAGCACCGTACCCCTTTCGAAATCTCCCCTTGGCGCTATTGCGAGACGTTTTTATTACTTCCACAAGCAACTAATACTTGTATAAAAAGTTTGTATTTGTAGTATTGTTATTACTTTCACTACCTACAAACCTGATCCTCCTTCCTCTAACCACCACCATCAAGTATTAGTTGCTTGTGGAAGTAATAAAAACGTCTCGCAATAGCGCCAAGGGGAGATTTCAAAAGGGGTACGGTGCTTGTGAAGTGGTTAAGCTTTTCATTATACTTAGCTCCTTAATGAGGAAAAGGGCGGGCGGGGAAAGTGGATATCATAACTTTTTCCGGCCTCTGTAGAATGATATTTGCGAGGCGGGGTGATTTTTACACGGAGTGTTTTTTAGGGGATAAATATTGACTGGTATGCTTACACAGCATTATTTCAATTCATCCGCTTAAAACCAAATCATTTGACGTTGCACGCACTATTCTGGCTTGATCGAAACGGTGGATTACCTTTTTCCGTGGATTCTTTTCACATTTGACGCAACAGGCATGTTGGGCACTTCAAAATTAGTTATTAGTGACACCCTCCACTTCATGAATCAAGCATAACGCCCTAGAAACGTGACACTTGATCAAAAACTTTACTTTGAATTCCTCAAAAATTTTAAAAATGTCGCTTCGACCCTTGTTGCATCACCGTCCAGTTATTTGGTAACAAAGTGGTGGTTTAAAAAAAAAACAAGAAAAACAAAGTGTATTTGAAAATAAAAAAAAAGAAGAAACCAAGACTACAGTAAATTACACTGTACAAAAATAAGTCTGCAAAACAGGCAATTTTTCGCCCAAAAGTACAAATTTTATGTTACGGTCATTTGTCTAGTCTCGTACTGGCCAAACTACTGTTCCTACAAAAATGTCATTAGATAATAACTTGAAGACAATTTATTACGCTTCAATTTAAGACCAGAATGGTGCTTCTAGAGCGAACGATTTTCTCAAAAACTATCAAACTAACAGGTAGTTTCTTAGCTTTTGAGAAAACCTTTCCGTTACTGTCGGTCTCTTTTGGCTACAGTTCCAAAACTATTCGTCCGATCCAAAATTTCTTTCTCTTTTTCTAAAAGCTGGTTAATTTTACATTCAGACTCCATATATGAAATGTTACTCAAGCTCCCTAAAATACACATGTCAGCTCGCTAAAAAAAACCCCGTACTGTTGTGAAATCCGCGTGTTTTTGGCCAACTGTTTGCTATAGGTAACTATAGGTAACCAAAAATATCTGTCCAATTGAAAATTTATTTTCTTCGGCCCAAATCTGATTGAATTTAATATCAGACCTCATATTATGAGTACGGGTGTTTTAGCGTGCTGGCATGGGTGTTTTAAGGGACTCGATTAACATTTCATATATTAGGTCTGCACGAACGAATAGTTTTGGAGCTATATCCAAACGAGTGCGATAAAACCCCAGAATTTAACGCTTTTGAGAAATTAAAACATAAGACTAAGATATCAAACCTCTTTATGACGCCGTGCACATTTCAAGTCAGTTGGGTCCAAAATACTGGTTTCCCACTTTTGAGAAAACAATTTGTTCTTGAAGCACCATTCTGATCTATTATTCTGTATTGAATTGTCTTCAAATCATTTTCTCGTGAAACTTTGTAGGACTAGTAGTTTGACCGGTACGAAGCAAGAAAAATGACCGTAACATTAAATTTGCACTTTTGGGAAAAAATTGGCTGTTTTGCAGAGCTCTTTCTTGGGTATCACCAGGTATACGTAGTTTTACTACCACTGAAATTGTAGGGAATTTCAACACCTACTTTAAAAATGGAACCAATGACGTTTTTCGCCAAGAGGCTGCGTAACTACTTTTTTGGCAAACATCTATAACTAGTGCAATCATTTCGCAGGAAATCTCCAGTTTTTCCTGGATATCTTTGCTATCTCACATTTTTCTTGCTATTTTTCTTGCCTTATATTCCTTCTACCTCTGTTACTATTTTATTTTTATTTACCCTCCGTCCTTTCTTTTCCTTCTATTTTACCGCCTGAAATTTTGTCCCTGCCTGAGCCCGATGGGGGGGGGGGGGGGGGGGCAATAAGCCTTTTGCCCCCCAAATCCGCGCTGGAACTATCCAAAACGCCGCCAAAGGCAAGAGAAGGCAGCGCATGGCCTCCAAACTTCGCAGCGGGCCAACTTAGAACGATTCGTTCCAATTTTTCCGGAAATATTTCCGACCGTCAGTGCTCTCTATTATGGACGCTCCTAGGTGCGCCCAAATAAAAAGGTGACGCAGAATCTGATCTGCAATAAAAAAAAGGGGGAGGGGACGGTTCCATTTGAAAAAACAAATTTAGCATGCGTAGCGAGCATTTGTGCGCATGCGCGGCGCACCAAATGTGATCCTTCAGTTTTTTGTTAAAAACAAAAAAAATAATAATAATAATAAGGGGACGTTACTTTGATGAGTTTTTCGCTATCTACCAAAATATCGAAATAAAAAGGGTGGGACGTTCACGAACCACCCTGTATAATCATGTATCTTATGCAAACGATTCAAGTAGAATAGATTGCATAGGATACAATCATGTATGTGACTGACCATCCAACAAGTTACAGAGGATATTCCGCAAAATGATAACATTTGCTGAGCTTTGGGCCGATGTCTTCGAGTGAAATCAACAGAATAGAATAATTTTGAATCGCCCCGTTATATCAATAGTGCAATGGTTTGTGTGGAATATAAACTGCATCCAAAACAAATATTCAATTATACCTTGGCTCTCGATCTTGTGACAAGCATGTTCTTCTATTCTGTTTTGATCAACGGTGCCGTCGAGTAGAGTCACTCTGAAACAACAATATAACAAACGTGCTGTTGAAAAGAAGTGGATAGTAGTCATAGAACATCAAGTTATATACTCGAACAGGAATGAGTGTAGAAAATATTTTAGCCACAAATCGGTGGAGCTAGAGGGTAGAAACTAAACATGACTATAAGAGCGGATTTTCTAAGAAATAATTGGTAAACCGTCTTTATTAAAGCACATGATGTCCATGAAGGACATCTCAAGTATCATCCACGTTTCTTCATCTTCAAAGAACTCCAGTTTGAGAGCGGAATAACATACAGCAATTCTGATATATATTGTTTGTTCCTTTGTTCGAACTTCTGGAGTTCCGGAGAAATTTACCGATGGGTTCTTTTTTCATTTGAATGGTGAATTCGCTATAAATTCACCTCCCCGTTCTGCGAAAGTCAATGCATTACGAACTCCCCTGAATATTTTTTCTTGTTACTACTTCCTATTCCTGATCATTTCTATGAAATTCATAGTCATTTTTACTCTGAATCCCCCTCTTCATCAGTTGGTTGAGAATACTGGATCGTCCCCTGAGGAATCCAGTTGCGTTTAGGGATGGCAAAAAAAGAAAACATCGATGTATCGATGCATCGACAAGCCGGCATCGATGCTCCAAAAACATCGGACCCCAAAAACATCGATGGAAAAAAACATCGATGTTTAAAAAAAAACATCGATGTATCGATGGTTTACAATTTTTTTTCTTCTATTCTTTTTTATTCATGCAAGACGGAAAGAAATGATAAGCTCTGAGAAAGAACAATACTTTTATTTTCAGTTTTATTTTATTTGTTACCATTATAATTCAGTTTCAAGAAAAAAATCGTATACCTAACGTGAACGTACGGGGTAGGAAACGGAATCGAAGCCAGAAACGAGAAGGAGAAACGAAAGCGAAACCATGCGATGTCTTGACAATAAAAGTGGAAAAAGAAGATGTGATGGGAAGGGAAGGTTATTATAAGGCTACAGCGTCAGGACAAGAAAAGAGAAGAGAAGAAAAAGGTTATAAGGGACGTCACGAGACTTCCGATACATCGGAGATATCCGTATCAATACTATTTGGAAGAAATATTGGAAGTATCGGCACTTTTCAGCCAACACGCCTCGATATTTTCATTTAAAGGAAATAAAAATGCAGAAATAATATTCCTAGGTATGTGAGAAAAACATTAGAATAAAACATTCAGCAGCCTATGGCAAAAATTCCAATGGTTCATTATCGAAGATAATAAACCAAAAAATTGAAACATCGATGTATCGATGTGCCGATGCATCGAAACCCCGACATCGATGTTCCAAAAACATCGACACATAAAACATCGAGGGAAAAACATCGATGTTTCCCGCAAAAACATCGATGTATGATTGCCATCCCTAGTTGCGTTTTGTCTGCTGTTCCGTAAATAGCTTGGTACCATGTCTTCGACTTGGGGGAGGAAGAAAGATCAGGTTTGGGACAATTTTGTGGAGGTACCACCTTCGGAAACCGGTCCGAAATTCACAATTGCGTCGACGAGTCAACAAGACAGAGAAGTCGTCCCCAAAGCCCAAATTGCAAACTCTGGATAACTTCTGGTATCAGGAGGTAAAACATAATAGGATGGTAGGTAATACCGCTCGTAAATCAACGAAATTCTCATTATTATAATTATTAATTACTTCTGTCCGAGCAGTCCATACGGTGTATGATCAACTACATACTCCAAACTGGGTGACCAAATCTACTCCAATATCCAAATAATGACGTTAGTTCGTTGTTGGAACATTTCAACTAATGATTACAGCAACTCATCTACACACGTGTATGTATGTAACATTACATACGTATTTACACTAGACACCCTGAGTAGGTTTTTAACTTTAGCTTATAAATTGGAACAAATGTTCTCAATTTTCCAAGCAGATTCCAAATTTTCGAAGGTGGTTTTGCCATCTTCCAAATTACTCCGTTTACCATTTTTACCGATTATCTCAATCACTCACACTGCTGCATTGCTGCAATTAGTAATTGTGTGTTTGTCAAAATTGTGAATGAATTCAGTTCAATTTTCGTCATTGAAAATCTACCTTCATCGTTGACCGACCCGTCAGACAGCTCGTCGACTCTGGTGCTCCCTTTACGATTGGTAGCGTCAAAATTTGAAGGTAGGCAACAAGAAAGAGGAAAAACTCTGCAAATTCTTGACACAACGGTTTATTATCTTCCTTGTGCAGATCACCCTTCTGTCTATACCAGACTGTATTGCAAATCGGCACCATACCATATTCTCACCGTACTCATACCGTACCATACGAATTTCTTTCCTATCATACCATACTGTATTATACCTAATCATACATACAATAATATACCATACCATACTCATACCATGTCATACAAACCGAGTGAATATTGAAATGTCATCCATTTCTGACCTATATTTAAAATTTCAAGTATCTAGCTCATCATCAAAATTTAATTTGTTTAAACAAATAGGTATTATTTAAACAATTTTACAGACAAGAAACCGAGTGAATATTGCATTGTTATCCAGTTCTGACCTTTTTGTAAAATTTCAAGTCAATAGCTCATCATCAAAATTTAATTTGTATTATTACAAAAAGGTATTATTTAAACAATTTTACAGATGAGAAACCGAGTGAATATTGCAATGTGGTCTATCCCCGACTCACGGTTAAAATTTCTAGACTGTAGTTTACCGGGAAGATGAAAAAAGGTAGTTTTATTCTGGGCGTCTGGGGGTTGGGTCACATAACGGCCGTTTTCGACGCGAAAGTTTAGTGTTTTTCCTAAACCTTTGCGCGGTCACTGTGAACGAACGGCTGGTCGCACAAACATCCAATTGGTCTTAAAAGATTCGTAATTTTTCAGGTCATTCAAAAGTGAACTAAAAATTACACGGTTCAGTTGAATATTTTGAAACGTAAACCAACAAATTTTGAGGGGGGGTTAAAAATTTTTTTTCTTTGGGCGATTCCAATGGTTCATTATCGAAGATAATAAACCAAAATAAAACAAAAACAACTGACATACACAACTGCCATCTTCCGCTTTTTCCAAGGTTACCGGCAATATTTAGACGCTCGATCGTTGTAAAAATGTATTAAATGCTATAAACTGGAGGGAAATACCGATTTCAAAAAAAGTGACATTTGCCATCTTTCTACAGAATTATCAATGTCCCGGCTAGGCAATGGCCGGATAATGCATTATCTGGCCTATTTTTCTTGCCTAATATTCCTTCTACCTCTGTTACTGTTTTATTTTTATTTACCATTTATTTTTATAAAATTATCATTAAACTGAATAAGAACATTAATTGGTTTAATTATTTTACCGTCCTTTCTTTTCATTCTCCTTTGCCTTTCCTTCTATTTTACCGTGAAATTTTGCTCCCGCCTGAGCCCGAGATGATTATATATGTCCAATTAAGGAGTTGGAGACTTGTCTGTCAATCCTAAGCAGGTGAAAAGTAATGGCAGACATGGCAGAATTGAAAAATTGCCAAATTTGGTGATAACGTTCATCAGTTTTAGGAAGATTCAAATTTCAATACGTTCAAGTGCCTTGCCTAGCCAGCTGTAATCTACCGGCAGACTGAAATTCAAAAATTGCCAAATTACCGAACCAAATTTTGGCTCAAATTTTTCTCCTGTAATAAGACTCAAAAAGGCAGTAGCCTTTAGTAACCCGCTGTTTAAGTTAGGCAGACTGAATTGAAAAATTGCAATTTTTAAGGTCAAAATGAATGTATTTTGGCATATGGTACTAACATGTGGTACTAACTCTGTTCCTTTCTTCCTTACGTTAAGAATATGATATATTCTGATTACACTGATTAATCGTTTTAAATAGATTTCGTTTGTATACAAGTGTGAATTCAAATAGATTCACACCTGTGAATCCATATCATTTCGGGTTCACATCTATGAATACGAATCCATTTGGATTCACACTTGGATTCACTGAAAAATTCAATTCAAAAGGCCAGTATAAATAAATAAATGTCCCTCTGTACTTCGATACAGGTCGAGTTTTGGGAGTTGGCGAATTTTCGGATGTATATTTATTGGCGAAGCGGGTGTCCGTCGTGTGAACTTACTATAACCCTCCTCCCCCCTCCATCATAACTTTCCTCTGTCCTTAGCCCTAGTTTTAATACAGGGTGTTCGCCACTTGGTGTAAAAGAAAAAATGGGTAAAACTAGACTGAAAGTGGAGTAGAACACCGTCAACCGCACCTTTCTATCTCTATCCGTTCCCAAGATATGATTTTTAAGTAGCAAAAAGTTGTTTCAAAGTGAAGAAAAAAAAGAAGCTTTTAAAATCATATCTTGGGAACGGATTGAGATAGAAAGGTGCGGTTGGCAGCGTTCTAGTCCATGTTCAGTCTAGTTTTAGCGACGTTACGATTTTTTAAGGCTCGACAAATGGAATTGATTTTAGCGAAATATGGTGAAATGGCCTCGAAATTCGTAATTAAATGTGATTTCCTGTCTCTGTGAATTTGTCTTCAGAATGAGTGTGGATTGTGAAGAAAAATTCACAGACATAGGAGATCCCATTTAATGACGAATTTCGAGGCCATTTCACCATATTTCGCTAAAATCAATTCTATTTGTCAAGCGTTAAAAAATCGTAACGTCGCTAATCGCAACTTTTTACCCGATTACCTGCGGGCAGTTTGGAGTATCCTTAAGATTCCGCCCCGAGCCTATCTCTAGAAACCTTACGATTCCACCCCTCCCCGAGAACACCCCCCCCCTGTGTACGGAAAACGCAGTAAAATAGGGAAATGATATTTAGCAATTTATTAACGAAATTTGCCAACAAAGGTGACGTTCAAACATTAATTTCGTCCACTTGATCTATATGTCCAACTAATCTATATGGTTATAATCAGTTGATTGGAGGATGTTTTTATTTCGCAACCCCGTCGCGGAATCAGTTTTTATTTATTTATTTTTATTTTTTTTATTTTTTTTGTAGAGCAGTGTTATCTGTTGAGGTGCTCCTGGTATTTTCATCTAAAACTATTCTTGGCGGTAGACCGTTCACTAATATTCTAGTCTCTTATCCCAGAACATTCCCACATTCCTCATTGTAGAAGAGTCGGAATAAGATCACTTCTAGAACTCCTTGTGTGTATATGTTACAAATATTTTTGGCGGTCATTTCGCCCAATCATTCAATGGACAATATTCTTGACGCAAATTTAAAATGATTTCAAATCGCGAAAAATTTCGATTCTGAGTTGTGGTTTTTGTTGTTCGCCTGTACGATCAAGATCTTCATTTCTGTTTAGTCAGTGTAAAGATAATCTAGTTTTGCTAGTTAAATGCCGCCTAAAAGTCACTCGTCACTTGTCCTATAATCCTACCGTTAACCAAACAACCACCAGACTCTTTTTCCCATGTTTCCCTTGGCAACCACATTTTTCAATCAACTTCGATACTTGCTCCAAATCCGACTCAATCATCAAATTTTTTATTCGGATTTTTCACACCACGGCAACTGGACATCGGAATTTCGAAATTTTGTGACAAGTCCTTCCGACCTATTCCTCAGCGTAATCTATTCCTGTTTGCAGAACTCCGTAATTATGAGAACTGTAGGGGTGACAAGTGAGCAAAGTTTCGATTATGAATTCGTACACAATTTCAGGGCAGTGTGAACTGAAGGTAAATTTTATTTTTTGAAAACTAAGCTATCAGTCCGCGATAGACCTCTCGTGGTTTATGACATTTTGACATTGATCTGACATTTTATTAATGCTTTAGTTGCGCTATAGTCGAAAATTCCTTCGTAGACCCTTCTCAACGACAATATTTAGTAGTTTAGTCAACCGGACGCAAGCCGAGTGTAGTTGTTTACGTCGTCATCTTTTTTATGATTCTTCAAGGGTCGCGTTAGTGTAGTGTTGTTATGGTCGGAGTTTAACCGATAGTGAGGAGGTCAGCTTTTGATGATACAGCAGTATTGTCATCTCAAGACGACCGAAAGAAGTTCCCCGTCTGCGTTATTTTTGTTAGGTTGAAGCACCGATTTCTGGAGGGCAAGCACTATTTTGAAAGATAAAGAATAGAGACGGCTCATTAAAACAGGAAAACTGTTGTGTGATACAGATTTGGATACGGTGTTGACTTTTTGAGTCTCTGGGTTCTTCTAGATGACTCCACCCACATACCTTCACAATTATACTTGGATGAACGGATCATAGATCAGAAGATGTAGACAGCAGTTAATACGTTTTTTCGACCTTTGAGAAATCAGCCGCTAGGGACGAATATGGTAATTGATCGATTTTCGTTTAAAGGGAATTTTTGGAGCCTCTACCTTTTTTCTGTGCAAACAGGGATATCTAGTGAAGAGGTGGGCAGTCCTTATTCCATTTTAGCGAATTTTGAAGAGAAAAAAGCTATTGTTCTCGGTTCAAATTTGTTAAAACTCGAATTTTCGAAAACGTTTTATACCAAAATCCGTTTCAGACTATCCTGAATTCATAGCCAAAAGACACAAAAAATTATATGTAAGTATATGTGTGTCATTCCAGACGATAACTCTCGGGAATTGAGATTAAAAGTTCAAATTTGCACAAAAAATCTGTCTTGGCAATCGAATGGGTAAGTTCGTAGATGGGCAGAATCGGGCCCCTCCAAGGGGAGTTTAGGGGAATTTTAAGGGGGGGATTACCCATAAATTCCAAAAATTAAACAGCCTGACAAGTGACACCTCATTTTAAAGATTTTTAAACGCTGAACACGATGGTGAGGTCAGAATTGTGATATCGTTCTCAAATTGGAACACTTTGAAGATATAGAAACGTGGTTGTTACTTGAGACGCTCTTTACGGTTCACGAACCCAAGTTCGAACCACACCCACGATGAATTTTCGGAAATTTTCATAACCTTAATTCGAGGGTTTTATTTAACATAACTTGGCTTTCAATACTTTCAATCCGCTTGAATGATTTGTTAGTAGAATGATCACTGGTTGTAGAATCTACAACCAGTGATCATTCTACTAACTAATCATTTATTTAGGTTTATATCTGATATAAACCTAACTAAAGTCTAATTAAGAATTAGATTTAATATTTCAAATGAAGAATTAAATATCGAAGCTTATAAGAAAAACATTGCAACAATTCTCGGATGGTCAAAAGCGAAAGTGAAAATTGGAGCATGTGATGAGAACGAGACAAATTGTGGAGAAATTGCCTAAGAAGCATGTGACAACTAGGTAGCAGTTTCTAACGACAAAATTGTGTAAAAAGCCGTAAAGGAACCGACTTATAGAATTCAGCGTTGAAATATTTAACCATAACATATTTGTTTCATTCCATAGGAAATCTATTGGAGATGTTTGTCATGTGCATGCTCGTATGTTAACTACTTTTGGCTTGTTATCTATAATAATGATTCATTGGATACATGTTGAACGCTATGCATAAATTCAGGGACCAAAATTGCTGGGTTCACTGTTCAAGGTACGTCGAATCAGAAAAACGAATTGAAAAAGAATCAAGGGTGCAAAAAAGGGTTAGAAATGTTCAAAACGCCATATCGCGAGTATAGTTTTTTATGAATTTGAAAAGATTCGTAGGATTTGTATGAATTTGATTCATAGGATTTGTCAGTCGTTCGTTCATGAGGGCTCAGAGGTAGAGACGAGGAAATGTCGTCAATATGAGCATGAACCTAGTGCTGTTCTTGTTCTGAGATACAATTCGTATTTACGGAAAGAAGATGCAGAATGATTATTATTTTATCCATGAATGTTGGAACATTATTTCGTATAATTAGCTTGTGGGACGCACACGGATATTGTATAAAGAATAGTGATCTACACAGAAGGGTGATCTATACAGACAAATTGTGGAGAAATTGCCTAAGAAGCGTGTAACATGAACGAGTAAAAACAGTTTCAAGCAGAAAAATTAAGAGAGTGTATTACTTACAGTCTCGGATGTGGACGATACACGGAGAGCTGCGGGCTCGGCGCCGTGGAAGGATGACAGAAGGGGATTGAGTGGTGGGACACAGAAGAAAGGTGACGGAGCGGTGGTAGGGATAGGCCTTCGAATTCAAAGGGGGTACCTAGGTACCGCCCTGCGAAGAGCACCTTCTGGAAGGCACAGCGAAATCAGCTCTGGAAGACCTCTGGAGAGCTCTGGAAACATGAACAAATCGACTGTGCAGGTGCAACCACTGAGAATAGAATGTACTAGCCCTTTTCTGGTCACTTTTAGAAATTGTTGGTTCGCGCAAGTAACTTAGCATTTTTTATCAAGTATTGGCCTTCCTAAAGATGTTGTTAACAATTAAATTCGGATTAATTGCTTTTTGTCAACACCGTAGGCCCATAAAAAAAAGTTACCTGTAGTTAACAAGTCCGGTGTATAGCTGTTTTACAATTAACAGCCAGTGGACTGTATTTTGTATGTGTGTATAAAAAAAGGAAAAGGTATGATCTATTCAAATTTCTAATAGCAAACAGTTTTCAAATTATAGTTCACAATTAATCGGACGAAACAATATAGATTGGAGATGGAAACGAAACGGCAGCTCACCTGATCTCTCGAAGGGGTTCGATGAGGATGCGCATCCCAAATCCTTCCAGAATTCCGATTAAGGGGCAGGTTGACCGCGGGGGTGGTAAACTCGCACCCGAACTCTCGACGAAAGAAAAACTGCTGCTATAATGATGAATTTGGTTTTTTAAGAAAAGGTTTAGCGATTCGTAGGGTTCCGCGAGGGATCTCGAGAGCAACTGTCTTGATCCTGCAGTCGCATAAAACAGGGCTGCCAAACGAAACGAAATATCCCATCTCCAATAAAATAATTGTGAACTTTTGTTATTTACGATTCAACATTCCGGCCGCCTTGAAACGACCTGGTTTCAAAAAATTAAACAAGAAAGAAAATAATTCTTATAGGTAGCGAGACTAAAATGTTTGTCTCACTTATTAACTAATAGGTTGAATTGGTTTTACAGCGTCGATATGCTAATTTATGTGTGGTACGTGTGGTATAAGTAAAATTAAATATCATTTGGGAGTAAGAAATCCTATTGCATGGGATTCGGAAAAGGAAAATTTAATCTTCACTCCAAGGGGGCGATCATGGAGGCTTTAAAAAAAAACGAAGGAAGCCCACGGAAAAGGAAACTATGTAAACAAAACTATAAACTGTCGAACAATAAGATTGATTTACCACAAGCTCTAGTGTCAAAGCATGAGATTAGTTGAGTGTAATGGGCACAATTTCCGCACAGTTCGAGTGTACGTTCCATCTGCCGTCTTTACTTCGGCGATTCGTACAATGCCATCATTTCCTGGAAATACGTTTGATATGCGTGCCAATTTCCAGTTGCATGGTGCTAAATTGGGAACCTTCAACAAAACGAGTTCTCCAATTTTCAAATTGTCACTTGTTTTCGTCCATTTGGCTCTGACTTGAAGGGTACCTAAGTATTCGCGTTGCCAACGGTCCCGAGTAATCGGTCTCGAGTTCACCACCGCTTCAATTTGCGTGAGAACGGTATAAAACTCCTCGTACGTTAGTTTTTGATCGCCCAAAACCTTTGAGAGATGTTTTTTAACGCTCTTGATTCCGGCTTCAGCAAGTCCGTTCAAGTGAGGGCTCCCAGCAGCGTTCAGCTTCCATGTGATACCCTTGCCATTCAATTCCCTTTCAACACGTTCATTGTGTTGTTTTGAACCAACTATTTCAGACCAACCTTCCAATTTGCGTCTTGCCCCGACAAAATTCGTACCACAGTCGGAATAAATCTCTACTACGCTACCTCTACGTGCAATAAATCGCCTTAAGGCAGCAATAAAGGCATCAGAAGTCAGATCTGAGAGTAATTCCAAATGAATGGCTTTGGTACTGAAGCAGACAAACAGGGAAATATATGCTTTATGCACTTTGGCTTTACGAAGATTTGCCATAGTTAACAGGAAAGGACCACCGTAGTCAACAGCGCAACGATGAAATGGACTTATAGTTTCCAATCTTGATGATGGAAGTTCACCCATCAAGTGATCCGACTCCTTTGGTTTAGCCCGAAAACAAGTCAAACAACGAGATAAACGATGACGAATAATTTCCCTTGAATTTAAAATCCAAAATTCAGCTTGAATTACGCAATGCAGTTGCAAAGGCCCAGCGTGGAGGTACATTAGATGAAAATGGTCAATAACTAGAGCTGTAAAATGATGACCTTTGGGCAAAAGCATAGGGTGCTTCCGTCCTTCAGAAATATTTGCATTATTCAATCGTCCACCGATTCTGATTATTGAATCCGAATCAAGATATGGATTTAATTTTCTCAATTTGGAAGGGATTAGTTTTTCACCTTCCAATAATTTTATTTCTTTATTAAAGGATTGTTTCTGCACGAGGTACACTAATCGAGTCGTTGCTAGCCTCAATTCTTCGCTGGTTGGATTACCTACCCAAAAGGGGTTAGTTTTTCGATTACGTGGGTGCCGGAAATAGCGTAACCAGTATGCTGTATGGCGCTTCAATTTAGCGAGTGACGAATACCTGGTGATCCAACTATAATCAGGCGATCTTGACAGACCAACGTGCAATGTTGTTATCTTCGATTCCTCCATTCCGACTTGATTGTTTATAATATCTGGACACTCAGGCCAATGATCCGGACTTTGACATAACCACTCCGGACCTGTCACCCACGATTTTTCGACAAGGAACTGTTTTGGTAATGCACCTCTAGATCCCAAATCACTAGGATTTGAACTTGTAGGAACGTATCGAAAAATGTTGGGCGAGATTTTATCGTGAATTTAATTTGACTTACACGATTCGCAATGAACGTTTTCCATCGGTGTGGGGACGATTTAATCCACTGGAGAGCGACCATGGAGTCACACCAAGCTGTTGTCGAATGAACGGTGCAATGGTGTTTCAATATTTCATTTGCGTAATACAATAAATCGGCCAACAATACAGCTCCACAGAGTTCTAATCTGGGCAATGTTACTCGTTTTAGGGGGGCTACTTTTGATTTTGCGATGAGTAGTGATGATGAAATTACACCACACGTAAATATTTACCTACGTAAATATACTGTCCCAGCGTACCCCTTCTCCGAGCTGTCAGAAAATCCGTGAACTTGAACTTCCACGGCATGGTCTAAATTTATACATCTGGGTATTCGAAAATCCGACAATGATGGCAATTCATTTTGAAATTGAGTCCATTTCGAGATTACGTCGTCTGGAGGTTTTTGATCCCATTCCAATCCGAGAGACCATAGATGTTGGATGAGTAACTTGCCATAAAAAATCACGGGGCTCAAAAATCCTAATGGATCATATAACCGAGCGATTTCGGATAAGATGGTCCTTTTCGTGATTTCCACGCTCGAATTTACTTGAATTTTGCAATAAAATACATCAGTCAACGGATTCCATGCCAAGCCTAATATAGCAGTACCTGGACCGTCTGGATCATGAAATGAAAATATATCAGTTTTCATGGCACGATGGTTTTCAGGGACCTTTTCTAACGGTTCGGGACGATTACTCAGCCATTTTCTCAAAGAAAATTTTCCCAAATTCAACAGCGATGTTAATTCATCTTGTAGTTGGAGTGCCCTTTCTATCGTAGGTACAGAAATACAGGCATCATCAACAAAGGTATTTTCCAAAATAACCTTTGAGGCTTCGGGGAACTGTGAGCCCTCGTCTTCGACCAACTGTTGAAGAGTACGTAATGCCAAAAATGGCGCTGCCGCATTACCGTACGTCACGGTTACCAGTTGATATTCTACAATTGGATCAGTGGGGGAAAATCTCCAAAATATTCTTTGGTAATCGTGGTCAACTTCAGCAACGTATATGTTGCGGTACATCTGTTTTATATCTGCCACCATGCACACATCATGAAATCGAAATCGAAAAAGCACATCCGTTATATTGCGTTGAAACTTGGGTCCAACGTTCATGATATTGTTCAAAGATGAGCCATTCGTAGTTTTCATCGAACAGTCGAAAACTACGCGAAAGCGAGAAAATAACTCATCATTGCGATAGATACAGTGATGAGGCACATAATACCTTTCACTGCGAGGTGGGGAAGGCGCTACTATCATATGACCTTGAGAAATATAATCTGACATAAATTCATTATAGCGTTGTCTCAATGTTCTGCTTTTACTAAGGCGGTTTTCCAATGAGTGAAAACGTTTCAACGCCAAGGCATAGCTTTCTCCCAGAACAGGACTTTGCAAAATAAATGGAAGTCTCACGATGTATCTACCATCACGTCTGGAAACTGTGTTTCTATAATACAATTCACACTCCAATTCCTCCTTGCTGAGAATTTTACGATTTGGAGTGTCCTCAATTTCCCAAAATTTACGGATTATAGCGTCGAGATTTGAGTCAAGTGATGTACACATGACGTTTACTGATTGATCTTCCATATGATCAATCCTACCAACCAAGCAATACCCAAATATGGTGTTGAATACGTCCGGGGATCCAGATGGCCCAGGTATTGGAGCGCTAGTCACGATTTGCGCATACCATTCGGCTCCTAAAAGCACATCTACCTTTTGATCGGAGTAAAACAATGGGTCCGCAAGCATCAATCCGCTAACGTGAGGCCAGTTCATGGTTTTCATCGACAACTTTTGCACTGTGCAATATTTTCCACAACAAGAGCTCGAACAATAATTTTGTGAGGTAGAATTCTCGACTTTACTTCGAAACTCACAATACCGTTCGACACGCCTGCCTTAGCTTGCCCAAATCCAAAAATTGGTGTACGATGGCTATCGTAATTAAGACCCAACCGTTCGACACAAGCTTGTGTGATGAAAGTGCCCTGACTTGCAGAATCAATCAAAATTTTCACCACCTGATCAATCCCTGTCTTATCAGTTACTAAAGCGCAAGCGGTGGCTAGCATAACTACGCTATAACTTGATTTATAATTTGTCTGTAACGCCTGTAGGTTATGGGTTGTGGCAACAATTGATTGGTTCAATGAAGTACTCGTACAAGGATCTATACTATTTGCTGATGTACTTTCGACTTGAAGTTGATGTCCTTTAGTGTCATAGTGCTTCTTAAAACATAATAAATCATTATGAGGCAAATTACAAAAACTACATGTTGATGCGGAACAGTCTTTCAACAAATGGTTGGAAAAACAAATCAGGCACAAATGTTTATATTTCACAAATTTCAAACGAGCATTGACAGGCAGTTTACTGAATTTTGGACACGTTTCTAGTTTATGATTTTTCTTACATGGACAAGATGGAGTATCGTTATCAGTACTAGTGACCAAAGCAGTAGTTCCTGAGCTCGAGGAGGATTTTAATTTGCTCGATTTTTGTTGAAACATTTGATCCCGAAGTCGAATTCGGACTCGAAGCCTCCAAGATGCGAATTTCATTTGCTATGAATTTTTCAAAATCCTTCAATTCAGGTAATACAAGTTGTAATGCATGAATTTCCCAGCGTTCCCGAAGTGGGGGTGTCAATTTGCGTCTCAATACAAATAATAACGGTACACACCATTCGTTGGTAGGGTGTCCTAACGCTTTCAGAGCACCTAAATGTTGTTCGAGCGTAGCACTGAATTTTCGAAGTTGTGCCAACGACCGTGAAACAATAGGCATATCGAAGAGAGACTCGAGATATGCGTTAGTCAATCTATTTGTATCGTGGTATCTAGCAACAAGGCTTTCCCAGGCAACTGCGTAATTTGATGACGTGATTTGGAGTGAGGAGATGACCGCGAGCGGTTCACCGCGTAATGCCGATTTCAAATACATGAATTTTTGAATATCCGATATGTTCTTCTGGACATGAACAGTATTCAAAAAGAAATCATAAAACGGCTGCCATTCTAGAATATCCCCTCCAAATTCAATCAATTTCATTTTCGGAAGCGACACTGAAATCGATGGGTTTTCAGTCGTTGATAAGGATAGTCTGGGAATCTGGGCAGAACTAGCACCTTCACTTGCCTTTTCGGGAAAGCTGGTCATCAAAATTGCTTTAATGTTATAAAATTTTGATTCGTAATCATGAAATTCAGAAATCAAGTCCTCGGAAACCGGAGGAACCTGTTTAGCATTTAACGAAACTATTTTTGTTATTACCTGATCAAATTCAGAGAATAAATCATCAAGTTTTACAGTTGATGCTCTCAATAAATTGCGTTTTCTGTTGTCTTTCGGATTTTTCTCACAATCATCCGCTATCTTTTGGATCGTCTCCAATTTTTGAGCCAAAAGGTTCTTTCTAAAATTCATTTCATCTAGGAGAGGCATGATGAATTTAAATAAATGAAGAATTTGCCTTGCTCGAAAAAGTGCCTACTCACTCGCAAAAGAAGAAAGAGAAACTATTTTTTCCCTACAACTCAAGTTGGCAACAGTGAGGACATCAACAACGGATAATGGAAAACAAGGAGAAGTTCACCTATAAATTGGAATCTGCTATAAACATCCTATAACAATCAAAGATAAGGATGTTCGATGGCTCAACATTCACTTGAAACAAGATTGAACACGATTCCGATGATGTGGCTACTTTTAGACCCGAAAAGCCAATCAATTCAACCTCTTCAATTATAATTCGACCTTTTCTAGACAATCAATTCAACCTCTTCAATTATAATTCGACCTTTTCTTATAACCAATTCAACCTTTTATTTGTAATAATTAGCTCAAAATTACTAATCCGGCTCGACAAAGGCCAAAACTTGCAATGTATAGTTGTTTTACAATTAACAGCCAGTGGACTGTATTTCGTATGTGTGTATAAAAAAAGGAAAAGGTATGATCTATTCAAATTTCTAATAGCAAACAGTTTTCAAATTATAGTTCACAATTAATCGGACGAAACAATATAGATTGGAGATGGAAACGAAACGGCAGCTCACCTGATCTCTCGAAGGGGTTCGATGAGGATGCGCATCCCAAATCCTTCCAGAATTCCGATTAAGGGGCAGGTTGACCGCGGGGGTGGTAAACTCGCGCCCGAACTCTCGACGAAAGAAAAACTGCTGCTATAATGATGAATTTGGTTTTTTAAGAAAAGGTTTAGCGATTCGTAGGGTTCCGCGAGGGATCTCGAGAGCAACTGTCTTGATCCTGCAGTCGCATGAAACAGGGCTGCCAAACGAAACGAAATATCCCATCTCCAATAAAATAATTGTGAACTTTTGTTATTTACGATTCAACATCCGGTTACCAGAAACCAGAATATGTTAACTCCAGTTAACATGGTAAGATTCAGAATACGAATCACAAAGGTGTAGGACGTAGTATAAATTAAATTCCCACTGTTATTTTCTCAAAACAATCAACTTTATTTATAAAATCTAAAAAAATTCGTATTTCTTGTCCCTTAGGGTAAGGTACCTACTTCTAATCACAAAATATTGGGCCTTTTGGTTTCATCACAAAAATCAGTCTTATCCTTACTAAAACAGTCTAATTTCTAATAGAACAAGAAATACTCTAGTAAACGTAAAATCTCAAATCGAAAACACTTATGAACTCAAAAGTAGGAACTATAAATCATTCACCCTGAGGGTTTTTGGGATTGCCCAAGTCTTTGAAACTTGAGTCTCAGTAACTGCTTCTTGGAGCACGTCAAAGACTTGGGCAATCCCAAAAACCCTCAGGGTGAATAATTTATAGTTGAATAACGCTTTTGTTTAGTTCCTACTAGGAACTGTTCCTAGTAGGAACTAAACAAAAGCGTTTGGTACAAGAGCTACACATTATTGTAGTTATATTGTATGAGCAGAGACGGCATCTTCCTTTGGTTGAGCATACAGGGAGGTGCTGATACTGTAGCTCAATAGGTAGGCGGTCCAGTGGTGGTGGTGATTTGGACTTGGAGGAACTAGAGCGCTGAGTGCCTCTTTTGGTTTATTATCTTCGATAATGTTGGTTTATTATCTTCGATAATGAACCATTGGAATCGCCCAAAGAAAAAAAAATTTTAACCCCCCCTCAAAATTTGTTGGTTTACGTTTCAAGATACGTAGATTCAGAAAATCGAATAAAAAAAAACTCTGCAAATTCTTGACACAACGGTTCATTATCTTCTTTGTACAGATCACCCTTCTGTCTAGATCACTAGGTCTAAATGTCTAGATCCTAAATGTTAGATTAATTATTATTATCAATTATCACTAATTATTAACAATTTTGTCAAGTACCTATTGAAAATTATTATAATTTATTGTTAGGTATTAATAGTTCGTATTCATTATTAATAATGATTATTATTAATTATGATTAATTAATACGATATAATTCTGGGGTTTTTAATACTACGTCGGTAATAATTTTTCTATAAAAGAAGTACCTACCAACGAACATTCGAAATTACCTTCATTTCCGTAGCACGAAACGCACCTCAGAACAACAAACTCGACATCACTTAAGCCATATGATGTTCCAAAGAGCTTGTTAGTATGAAAATGGACCTGTATTTCAACAGTTTGAGTCACGATCGTGTTTTGAGGCACAATCTTTGAGCCCTCATTGTGAACGAACGGCTGGTCGTACAAAGCTGCGGATGGTCTTAAAAAATTCTACGGAACAAACTCTATCTAAATATGAAATAAAAAACATACCGTTCTATATGAATTTTTCGAGATATGGAATTTTCAAATTTTCAAAATTCGTTTTGAACCCCTTCCCCTTGACCTAGGGTTATGAAAAGTTTCGAGGACCATTGTGGGGTTGGTCGAAACCCATAAAAAAAATTTCGTAATTTTAACTCAACGCTAACTGGGCAAAGTGGCGCGGACGGCGGACGGCGTACGGCGGACGGACGGATTTTTTTTTATCCGATTTTCTGAATCTACGTATCTTGAAACGTAAACCAACAAATTTTGAGGGGGGGTTAAAAAAATTTTTTCTTTGGGCGATTCCAATGGTTCATTATCGAAGATAATAAACCAAAATCCGTCCGTCCGCCGTACGCCGTCCGCGGCACTTTGCCCAGTTAGCGTTGAGCTAAAATTACGAAATTTGGTTTCTGGGTTTGGACCAGCCCCACAATGATCCTCGAAACTTTTCATAACCCTAGGTCAAGGGGAAGGGGTTCAAAACGAATTTTGAAATTTTGAAAATTCCATATCTCGAATAATTTATATAGAACGGTATGTTTTTAATTTCATATTTAGATAGAGTTTGTTCCTAAGAATTTTTTAAGACCATCCGCAGCTTTGTACGACCAGCCGTTCGTTCACAATGACGGCTCAAAGATTGTCCCTCACAACACGATCGTGAATCAAACTGTTGAAATACAGGTCTATTTTCATACTAACAAGCTCTTTGGAACATCATATGGCTAAAGTGATGTCGAGTTTATTGTTCTGAGGTGCGTTTCGTGCTACGGAAATGAAGGTAATTTCGAATGTTTGTTGGTAGGTACTTCTTTTATAGAAAAATTATTACCGATGTAGTATTGAAAACCCCAGAATTATATCGTATTAATTAATCATAATTAATAATAATAATTATTAATAATAAATACAAATTATTAATACCTAACAATAAATTATAATAATTTTCACTAGGTACTTGATAAAATTGTTAGTAATTAGTGATAATTGATAATAATAATTAATCTAACATTTAGGATCTTGACATTTAGACCTAGTGATCTAGACAGAAGGGTGATCTGCACAAGGAAGATAATAAACCGTTGTGTCAAGAATTTGCAGAGTTTTTCCACAGTTGGAATATCTGATTAGTTGCTCTGCCACTGCTGCTCGGAATTCTTTCAGCGGCATAACTTTAACTTTCTCTCCATTAAGTATAAAATTCCTCTTCTTTCACACTTTCTTCTTACTCGCAGACCCATCCTGACTAGAATTTTCCTTGGAATCTTACACAGTACCATCAATCACCTTGCCATCTTGTACGGCCTGCTGCAGAACCTCGTCATTCATTCTTTCTATAGCCACCCCATCCATTAGAACCACATCCAACAGTATTTCTTCTCGCGGCTGTTCAACCAAAATTCTTTCTTCTGAACCATCCAATTTTTGAACAGGCTTTTTTCGACAAACTGAGGATGGCTTGATCCTCAAGTTCCTGCTGCTCCACATCTTCATTGGGTGGCGGGTCGTCATCAAATTTGTCGTCTGACTGAACCCCAGGTTTAGGGACAAGGGATAATATTCTCTCCGCACGACTTCTGAAGTGGTACATGGCTAGAATCTGGAAAAGGGCAAAGTGGGAGTAAAATATAGGTTCTAAGGCGTTTTTTAGCCTGTGGTAGGTACCATTAAATTTACTATAGGTACGCTGGATCAACAGAGGATCATTTTAGTGGGGGTTAGGTACTTTTAGTTTTTTTTAGTGCGAATTAATCCCAAAAAACACTCTGTATATTTCTAGGGGCCTGGTCAGTGGGCCAACTAAACGCTAATAACCACATCCCGACATCACCAGAAACTGGTCGTGTAAACTACAGTCAACATCCCGACGATATTGGAAACTGGACGTGATAACTTCGGTTAACATCCCAATTTTTGTGACAAATGGTTTTGTTAACTATGGTTAACAGATTTTCAAACTAGTTTCCTGCACTTAATTATTACTTATCCTAACGTTTCTTAGCACTAAATCAACTAGCAACATCTAAATATCAATAATCAATCACCCAAACCGGAGGAAAGAGGACTGAATAGTTTAAATCCTTGGTTGAACTCACCTCAAGTAGCCTCCATGGTCCTGGTGACAGCACCTCTTGACATGCTGGCTTCACAAGTCCAAAACGCTCGCTTTTCTGCGCGAAATAAGGCTCCAGTGGTGCCAACATGATGAATAAACTCCTGCACATTCGAAAGTAAGAACGTTCGTGGAGGAAACCACGGACGTGACGTCACAGTCGACGACGAAAAATCGCGTTAACCTCAGTTAACATGGCCAGATAAGGGCTAGAGCCGCTCTGTAATAGACGATGTGTCAGGCTTCCTCCACTCACTGGTTCCCCAACTTATCGCCATGTTGCCTTCTAAGTAGGGATGGCAAAAAAAAAAGAAAACATCGATGTATGATTGCCATCCCGACTTCTAAGTACTCTCAGTCCACGCTCCACGCCATTACGCCCCGTGTTTGCACCATTTTCCATATCGTTTATATAATCAGCTTCGGAAGAAATGTTCCCTGTGAAGAACTCATCAATTCATCTACACGAAAATCAAGTATGTTGGATTTCGAAGATCCTGGAGAATACGAGGAATACCCCGAGATACGAGACGCCGTTTTTTCAGACTTGATTCTGGATGTCGTTGAGTATATTGCGGGATACGTTGTGCGAGGGATGGGAAGGGATATAAAGTGCGAAGAATGTTTACTTGCAATAACCGACGAAGAGAACAGCCCCTTGAATTTAACTTCAATTTAATCTCAATGAAAAACCGTGGAGGTTTGATTCAACCATCATCGGATGTTGCCCGCATATGCAAGATCAGCGAGAAAATTTTCAGGATGGCAGTTTTAAAAAACAAATTCAACAGCAACCTTAGTCATTACACCAGAATGCTAATTTCCCACTGTTCAGACATGAATATTTTTGTTGACTCTGCTCACTTGTCGATTGAAGGAGAAGACAACCATAAAAATTGGTTGGTTGAGAGCATTGGCAAGGCCTACTTCAGCATCAGGATTAAAAAGCACCTCCGGGACCAGAATCAGAAAATCGAGGAACAACGCGTACGGCAGAAGCTCAAGAAAATTATTCATTTCAAAGGACAGTGAAAAATCTCATTGTTACATGTGCCGTGCTTTGCATTTTCCCAGGGGTTTTATTCAACTTTCTTGAGGACTCTCTTCAGTTTTGATTCTATTTTCTTCTGTTGCAAAGATTCGTCAAAAGTATTTTTCTGAATAAACGTATTTTATCATAAAATAAAACAAAACAGAATACCTTGGGTTATTATTAACTCAGTGATTGAGTAAATTATTCCTAGTAGGTACCTACCATCATTTCCGAATATATGAAGTTTCGGTCACCTAACTTTGTTTCAATTGATTCTGTTCATTGTTTGAAACAGAAATAAAATAATCATACCTAGAGTTGTTGTCGTACACAGTCGTGTCTATGATCCAAGTCAAAAAATACTCCCAAGATTGATACTTCCTTTCCCATATTCTTCAGCCTTCCCCCTGCCAGTTAACAAGGCACTAATACTCGTACGCAGTATAACAAAATTATCTGAACTAAAAATGTACAAAAATCTAGATGCAAATTGAGGCTATCGGCGAGATTGTGCGGGCGCAACAGTACAGGGGTATAGTAATGCATAGTAATGTATAGTAATGCTCCGGATGGCGGGGTCGGGGAACCAAGGGGTTGGGGGGGCAGAGCACACTTTCCGCTAGGCGGCTTGCCGTTCTAGTATATTCTATTCTCAGTGGGTGCAACATTGCCCAAGTCATTTTTCTCAAGTTTCCAGGTGACAAAAAAAGAAACTGTTTAATAAGAGGTATGTTCCAGCTCTTTGAGTCCCAGAACTGAGTTCTGGAGCTGGTTCCGAGAAAGAACTGAAATGGTGGGAATGAGTCCCGGAAATTTTCGGTTCTCGGACTGATCCGCTGGAACGACCAAATGTACCCTCTAATGGAACCTCCTTCTTCTTCACTCTGTTCACGCAGTAGACTATTCGTAAGTGTAGGGATATTCAGTATTTCATTGGAATCCCATAAATTAGCACAAACTTCAAATTATGATGGACAAGGCTAGAATGGGATCGTGAAATGTTGAATGCCTAAATCCTCAGTCATTCAGAATAATTCTCATTGATTAACTATACCTAATATAACAGTTATCTTATAGTTATCATTAATCGAGTTATTCAATATAAATCACTAAGTATATAGTACTTACGAGTAATTTGAATTGACCAGGAAATAGCAATCAGAATATAAATTATTTATTATTTCATTTTTGCCTCACGCGCTTCAAAACAAGATGGAAAGAAATTAAAATGCGAAAGTACTTGAAGAGGCGAATGAATTTAACATGATAGTAAATGTCCTATAATATATGAAGGGTACGATTCCAAAATTGGAAAATGTTCAGGAGAGCACAAACTAACTTAACCATCTCATGACACGTTGCCAAGATATGAAAAAAAAAATTATCAACTACCTATTCCAAACCATCATGGAATGAAATAGTTTTTCACCAGTACCGACCTACCACGTGAAACTACTCCAGAAAACCTCTAGACGGCATTGAAACCTCGAAATCGACAGTGGAATTACACCCTTCTTCCCCTGTAGCCTTCATATAGTATATTCGACAGTCTACTTGCAAAACCTCGTAAGTCTAAAACATAAAATTTTACAGGAGAGGAAAAAAACTGCATAGAAACGGTATAAGACCCTCCACGACAACGGACTGATTGTTTTACACAGGAGTTGCACTGTAGTAGACAATAAATGATGCACTGTAAATAATGAAATTTAGGTCATTACCTACCTAACTGAAGAATTGAAGCAACTTTAGGACTTACAACTTACTTAGGACTTACTTCTGGCGTTTTCAAACTTACAGGTTATTACAACCGGCCATAGAGAAGAAATCAATCAGCTGATCGAAATGAAACTTCTACCAAAGGTTCTAGAGCCCTAGTTTCATCGAAAAGGATCAAATCCTTATTTTCGGGAAAAAACGGACTTGAGAGGTTTTGCAAGTAGACTGTCGATATATAATATATATCGACAGTCTACTTGCAAAACCTCGTAAGTAATATATTATATTATATATTATAGTTCATGATAGTATATAGTCCCAGTTGGTCAACTTACCTCCTACTTTGTACGTATTGCTTTCACCTTTATATTTTTCGACTTTCCTAGCTCCGCCTGTTTCTTGTTCCCAAGAGCATACTTAGGTACCTAGTTGCAAATTGCATTCTGAGTTGTATTGACTCATATTTATAGTGTACTTTTTCTCTTTAAAAGAGCACAAAAGCCTGAATTCTGAAAGCGTAATCGTATAATTTACATCTGGTCAAATGACGACTTAATTATGCCTACCCGACACTGTTTTGTAAAAGTCTTTCACGTTTTCACTTGGAGTGAGCGATGAAGAATGAGTATTTAGGTAGGATGACCGGTTACCTTTCAAGTTCTTTTCCCGGGCCCTGCCTTCGATTCTTTCCGAACTGGCCGGAAACATTCTCGGAACTCGCCGCGCTGGAACGCGGTCCCAAATGATCGAGTTCTGGGACTGAACGCGCTGGAACGCAGTTCTTCCTGCGCGCGGCTACTGCGCCGGAAATTTCCGGAACTGTGAAGCGCTGGAACATAGGTTTCTTCGAACGAAATTGGCTTCCATTGGCTATGGCGTGTTTCAATACGATTTCTTCAAAAACCAGGAGCAGTTTTTCCACTGCAGTTATGTTTAATTAAAAGTTAGCCGACTTGGGCAGTGTTGATGGCAGCTTTTGCTGACTTGAGCTATGTTGATACTAAGGGCGGAATTCATAGTCCTCACTAAGTTGAAAGGAAATGCTTAAGTGACGATGTGAGGAGAAACGGCGACTTGAGCTAATTCATAGTCAGTCACTAAGGAAATGCTTTAGCAAATGCTTAAGCATTTCCTTTGGCCGTATTCATAGACCGAAAGTCAAGTCGTTACTTTACTTTCAGCCCCATTTTCGCACCGAAATCAGAGGTAGCTCGGAACCTACCTTAAGCATTTCCTTAACTGAAGTCATCGTGATTAGTATAGATACGGAGATCTCCGTTGTTACATTCGTTTGTTACTTTCATTTCATTTCGCATTTTCATTTCATTATGGAGTATCAACACATTTTCGAGTATGATGAGTGGGATGAGTTCGACGACCAGGATGATCGTATTACGATAGTTCGAAGGCCCCGAAGGTATGTAAACACCTGGCGAAGTGGTTTTTTTTCAATTGTTTTCCAACCTTTATTGGAAAACAATCAATTGTTTTCCATGCTTTTGTGTGTGTTTCTTTTTTATACTTATAGAAAGTTCAAATATATGTAGGTATTTTTAACGAGGCAGATACAACGAAGTGAAATATTTTGATCTATTATAGGTACATACGGGATGCACAGAACCCTATGGAAATGTTGGACGACGAGCAATTCAGGGGAAGATTCCGTTTTCGGAAGGATACCGTGATTGATCATTACCTATCATTATCCATGGTCGCCAAATAACAGAGGCTTTCCCTTACACAAGTTCTGGTAGGGTTGTGGTTTTATGCCATATCTTCATATGCCGAGAAAAAATATTCATGTTGGGTTATGATTGTTTCCCTCATGCTAGCCCTACATTTTGAGAATAATGTAAGATACATTATTTAGTTTTTAAAGAGAAAAATTTTGAAAAATTCTTGTAAATAAACTTTTGTGAATAACTTGTATGATTCATTAAGTAGGTGCCCAATTTTCAAATACAGAACAAATTGAGTTGATGCAATTCAAAACAAGAACACAATGTAACGCTTGGTTTATTATAATTCAACTGGTATAACTAGGAACCTACAAGTATATAATATACTTACTTGTGTGGAGAAGGTTATCGACCATATTCCGATATATATATGTGGGATGTAGAGGATCTCGAGGTTCGGTCACAATTAAAGACGTGTTTCCCAACGATTCGACTATTTATTTAGTCATTTACAAGGGCTACGACAGAAAAGATAGCACAATCCGGACTTAATAAAACTATTGGCTTAATTTGTATGGATGGGTACATGTAGCTGATATGCTAGGCGATTTTGTGTTCGTACTTACAGAGCACATGTGCCTCTGGATTCCACTATACAACTAAAGACTACACTGATATTTGGAGGATAACGGTATATATGGCCTAACGGTAGGTACATGAAACTAGCGGGGGTTGGGCAGAAAGGTACTGTTTGTAGATATGTAGGTAGGTATACTAATGACTGGGTGAAGGGTTTACACTGGTTCTCATAGGATTTTTCTTAAAACTAGTATGAATGACATTACTGTATACTTTGCTCAAATTCTTTACATCTGATCTCTTATTAACTACTGATTCTTTGGTTCGTTCTATCAATATCATCTCCCTGATCTCCCTCTTAAATTTATTGCTTTCATATCCAACTATTTTTGTGTCATCAATGAAATCAGATTTGCTATACCAAATGCCTTGTCAATGTGGGAAAACATTCATAGGCCACTCCCACCTCAAGTTGAGACTGAATCCTCACAAAAATAGTGTTGATACTCTCACGAAACATCCAAATTCCACAGCTTTAGTTGGCCTAACTAGTAATTCTCCTAAACCTAAGTGAGCTATGTAAATGGTGCATTTTGCCGACTTGGAAGAAGCCTGCACTCTGTAAGTAAGAACACAAAATCGCCTAGCATATTAGCTACATGTACCCATCCATACAAATTAAGCCAATAGTTTTATTAAGTCCGGATTGTGCTATCTTTTCTGTCGTAGCCCTTGTAAATGACTGAATAAATAGTCGAAACGTAGGAAAACACGTCTTTAATTGTGACCGAACCTCGAGATCCTCTACATCCCACATAATATGCTTACTTGCATACTTGCTTACTTATATACTTACTTATATATACTTACTTGCATAATAATAATAATATATTATATGCTTCACATATTATGAAGTTTGTAATGAAGTATAATGCTGGTAATATAGTAATAAAGTATAGTTATATGGTATAATAACAAGGTATAATTACAGTTTTCAGTTAAGTAATTACATTTCTGATTCCTTCTCTAACCTATTTATTTTTTATGAGTATTTTTTTTTTTCCTGATTGACAAAGTTCCTCTTCATGGCGGATTTGATTTTGGAAGAGCTCATTTTTCAGTTCTTCCGCCTTCACTCATGCTCCATGAATTGTTGGTTTTGTTTGATGCGAACCTCGAAGTCATCCATGCTGGATTTCTTTCCTGCAACAGTTTATTAAATTACCACTGAGAACTATGTTATTTTTTGTTTAAAAGTACACTCATTTTTTTTTTAAATCTATAATGTGAATGAATGAGTGAGTGAATTGAATCGAATTTGCAATGGGTCCAAAATTTTAGGAATGACGCTAAACAGGCGAATTTTAGAAGAAATATCTGGGTTTATGTAACATCACATGTTACATAAACCCAGATATTTCTTCCAAAATTCGCCATTATGATCTTCGCCATATCATTATGATCTTTATGATAATGATTATTATCTTCACCTCAATGATAATTATCATTATGATCTGAGTGTAGAACCGTAGGTCTACCGTTTGTTGTTAATGTTGTACCTAGTGGTCTTTCGTCGAATATGATTGTGATGTTTGATATGATTGTGATGTTTGGAATATCTTATTCAAATATGACCAAAATTCAAAAAATATGTAGCCTTCCAAAGAACTCAAAACATTCCCAAAAAATGTGTCTTCTATAGAACATTGAACAACGAATCCGAATAAACCCCCATATTGGGGTCTAGAATGCTTCCTTCCAGGTTATTTAATGAAAAATGTCCAGGAAATCACGATTTTTTAATGATTTTTTTCTTATCTTCGGACGCTTTACGCATGATATAGAAGAAAAGTGACAGTTCTTATTTTTATCCATAACGTTAGACTTGTCGGCATAGAACCAACCACAACTTTACAGGCTCAAAACCCTACCCTTTCGTTTTATTGAAACATTACTAGAATAAATGGAAGATAAATGTATCATATTCGACGAAAGACCACTAGGTACAACATTAACAACAAACGGTAGACCTACGGTTCTACAGTCAGATCATAATGATAATTATCATTGAGGTGAAGATAATAATCATTATCATAAAGATCATAATGATAATGATTAATTTTACGCTATTTCATTATATCGTGACGGGACGGTTGTGAAAATCGATCGAGGAACTTTCTTTCTAATAGGTATGAGGAAAACATCTTAACCAAGCAATTTCGCCTCGACGTGACCGGTCGAAAAACAAATGGAAACGTCCTGTTAATCATTATTATCACCTAAATTATAATAAAAAGATGATGAATGCTGAACTTACTTGGCAGCGTTGTCCTGTCGAGCAGTTGAACTCTTCGGCTATCTTTTCCCATGCCTTCTTTTTTTCATCACAGACACGGCATCGCCCTTTTTGTTTTCCACTTCTCCCCTATATTTTAAAACCAGGGTCGAGAAAGCCAAATATGTTTAAAATCAGGAATAACAAACGGTTTGAAATCGAGGTGACGACGATTTGAAGACTGGTAATGCTCGGGGCTGAAGGAGTGGCGGATTTGGGAAAACCCATGATTTCATCTCTTGAGTACAGTTCGACGACCCCACAATCACTATTAGACAGTTCCTAAGGGGATAATAAGTTTGAACTGTCCAAATTGAACTCTTTTCAATGTCACAAACCTATAAAATCACGTACAAAATATAAACACAATTGCAACCTTCTGGCTGGTTACCCACCGTCGGAGCTGCCAACTTCAGGTTCAACAAGAGTATTTAGAAAAATTATGACTTTAGCAAAGATTTTTCTTAACTTACGAAAGTTAAGTTTTTTTTTTGCTAAAGTAAAGATTTTTCTTGACTTCCGGAAGTCAACGACTATGAATTAGAAATCAGACTAAGCATTTCCTTTAGATATTTCTTTACTTTCGGAAGTTTAGATATTTCTTTACTTTAGGCAGGACTATGAATTCCGCCCTAACTATTTCTGTGTGAAATACCTACCTACGTGATTGTTATTCTGTATCAAAAGGGAGTTGCAAAGTAGTTTTTGATTGATTGATTGATTGATTAAGATTTTTATTTAACCACCAGGGGTAGGATAGGGCCAAGTGGCCCTCTCTTACCCTGGCTACATTATTTACAATTCCTCGTAATACAATCGTTGTTATTTTATTTATTTATTATATCTATTTTTCTTATTATATCTTCTTTCTTCTCTTCTCATCTCTTTTTTCTCGTATATTATTTACTTATTATGTCTACATTAATTTCTACATTAACATCTATTTATTTTTACTCTTGTTATATGACAATTCAAATAATTTATTTCGTCTACTTAAATATAGAATCAATTCTAAAAATCAAAATCTTCCAAACAAATATTTACAAAAGACACAACTAGAACTACTCTATCTACATAACACCCACCGTAACTTAACATAACATATTATACGAGGTGCCTACTATTTTCCCGCGTTCAACCGTGAATTTCTCCTTGAAATCGAAAGGGAACCGAAAAGTAGACCATACCATTAGAAAGCTGATTAAATTTGAAAGTTTGCATGTGATTTGCCTGCTTCCTGCACGTTTTCAGGAAATGCAGTTAACGTACAAGTATTTTCTAAAATGTTCTTAAAATTGTCAATGTTTGAACTGCAATTGCGGACCTTAGGAGTTCGTTTTTTATTACGAATTTGCATTAGGCGTATGTAGAAAATAACGCTGAATCCGAAAATGTGGTCAAAGTAGAAAAAAGTTGTTTTAAAGTGAAGAAACGTGGGTTTTTATGGCAAAAAACGTGGTTTTCTGAAGAAAAAAATAATAAAAAATTAAAAAAAAAACCTTTAATAAAATCATATTTTGGGAATGGATTGAGTTAGAAAGTTGCAGTTAGGGCGTTCTACTACATTTTCAGACTAGTTTTACCAATTTTTTTCATTTACACCAAGTGGCGAATACCCTGTATTAAAGCAAGACTTGGCAAGTTACCTTTGTTATGGAAATGAGGTCAGGGCGCTCAACGTGTGCACCCACGTGGTAAAAGTGGGCGTTGCCTCGGTCTTCTAGTATCCATCGTATCCTCGAGGAAAGATGGCGGATCCGAGACCTGTTGTGGGGTTTCCATGGAAAGTATGAGGAATGATGGCTCCTTTCTCCTAGGGCTGGTTGACAAGTACACAATTTCTGTAACTTCGTTTCCACAGTTGGCTATTGGTAAAAAAAAAAAAAAAAAAAAACGGAGAAACCCCCGTGGGAGTCTCGAACCTTGACATGAAAACGTAATAATGCGGGCAGAAGGACGAATACAGCAAAACCTAAATGATGGAAAATCGCGTTTTTCTCTCGCGAGTCGTAAAATCGAACCAATCAATACGAATTTGGTACTGATCAAACCAGTTTTTTTGCAGATTCTTCAAGTGTAGTTGGATTCGTTCTAACACCAATACGAACAAAGTTATGCTTGAAAAATGACACAAAATTTCAGTTTTTCATGTCCTCAATTTGTCCTCCTTTTCATGTCCTCAATTTAATGTCCTCAATAAAAATTCTACTATTCGCCATTCTGCCGCCTGTCAATGATCTCAGCATTCGCCCTTCTGCCTGTTGCGTTTCAGTCATGTCCGATGACCACTGTCAAAATTACAAGCCCACACATTAATCATTGTCATTCCAATAAAGAATGGAAACGGGAAAAAGGGATAAAATTAGAAAAATCGTCGAAAAAATTCAAACAAATCATTCAAAATAGTTATATTACGAATTGAATAATTTTTTTCTGTTTACCTTAACAACGAAAAATAATGCCATCTTTTGGTTAAAAATATAGTCTTCATGCTTTCATAAATAAATAATAGGTATTAATAATAAAGCTGGTAGGTAACTCACTAAACTAAGTTAGGTACCTACTGCATCAAAATTGAAGAAGGAAACATGCCCACTTAACCAAAGGCACTTTAGTTAGTCGACGTAAATTGAGCCTAGTGCTCAACTCTTACTCGGTACCTCCTCTTAGCAAACAATCACATGATTCACAAAGTTTTGAAATTATTAATGATTTCATCAACTCGAAACGGACAAATCTAATACAGCTATAGTCTCCCAGCTTCTTCTTCGTCTCTGTTACGAAACTGGGTTGGTACTATTTCGTAGGCTACTGCTAGCGACCCTGAAACCCCGTTATAAGCGAGAAAAAAAAACATTTTTCCAGCGACCCTTACCTTCATTTTCAGTCATACTCGTCCTTCTGCCTGTTTCGTTGTCATATTCGCCCTGACCTTTTATTCTTTCACCTTGAATAGCGTCTCTCTGATTGGTGCTATCTTCGCGGTATTTTCAGATTCGAAAAAGGGAGAAAAAAACGGAAAAAAACCCGTTATCCTAACTAAAAATCGTATTTTTGTTGTATTGGCCCTTCTGCCCGGATTGGGACGAAAATGTCGTTGCTTGACACGCTAGGTACCTAGCTTTTGAGTAATTTTTCAAGTTTTCCGCTTCTTTTTTTTACAAGATTTTATAGTTTTATAGATAACTAGAACCACTCGTAGTTGTGTTGCTGACTACATTGTTTACCCTCATTTTTTCATCCTGTACAGCTCATCTGCCACTGCGTCTGGTTAACATAAAACTATTCTATAAAATCTGACAATTCCAACGAGCGGTGAACAATTACCGTGGGATGCACACAGAAGGAAATTTTTGTTATAAGGGTGTAAGTCCTTGCAACCAAACTTTCGGGAAATCAAAAAAAAAAAAAAAAAAAAAAACTTCTTGTATGCTGCTCTTGATATAATTCTGGTAAAAACTCATTTTCCCCTGCAACAGCAATCAATTTGACATGTTTCACACATTTTTCCAGATTTTTATACCTCCACCTAAGGGTCAAAATTCGCAGATCTAGCTCATGGACTTACGCCCTTTAAAAAAATCGTGTACTACCTCATTTTTTTGAATTGCTGCTGTTCGGAAATCATGATACATTACTCCACTTAGTTTTGGCAATCCGGGAATTTGTGAAATTAAGGAACACAGTTACTATGAAATTGAAAAAAACTCAGAACTGTTCATTTTTGAAACGTTTGAAGAAACACAACACTAAAAATAGGTACTGTTGAACAATATTTATTTTTATTCATTTTTATTTATTTCAAAGTTTCAACACAAAATATACATATAAATCGCATGAGCTCATCATTAAACCTTATTGCGGGGCTATAGGCAATGCCCGTCGCGCCCCGCAAGAACCGATCTAAGAAAATACCTATCATGCAAACAACACAATATTATAATATATATTATATTATGTTGTTATCAATATATACAGAAACATCTCATTTTTAGATTTTTAGATTCCGAGAACATGCATATCATGAGTAGATACTCAGAATGATATTCTCAGCCTCTTTTACCCCTAGCTCAATTAGCCATGAAAAAATTAGCTTCTTATAAGATGGGCGAGAATAATGGGTAGTCGATCTTAAACCACTTGTCAAACGGCGATGCAACATGTAAATAATAAATTGAGGGCTCCTGGTTGTCAGCGTCAGGGTTACCGACATTACCTACCAATCTAAAGCGCGTACAATAATCATGGCTGTGCAAGTCCAAAACGACACAAGGAGATTTATAATACAACAGTAGGAGGACTTTAGGACAGTAGGACTTTATGAATAGTTGTCTAATCGTGAAAACGTTAAAGTCACTGTACAGTCGCACACCAGGATATAATCTAGGTTTTTTCAGAATTATTCTTATTAATAGTCTCTGAAGCACATTGATCTTCTCCAAGCTGGTAGGATACGTACCCCCCCCCCCCCCCCATGCAATAATCCGGTACTGGATAACTGATTGGACAAGAGCCATAAACAGTAGGCGGAGCGTATCACAACTAAACACAGACCTCACATTGGAGAACACATGAATGAGCCGCCGTAATTTGTTAACAACCTTATCTACCTATATGTTTTTGGTTTATTATCTTCGATAATGAACCATTGGAATCGCCCAAAGAAAAAATTTTTTTAACCCCCCCTCAAAATTTGTTGGTTTACGTTTCAAGATACGTAGATTCAGAAAATCGAATAAAAAAAAAATCCGTCAGCCACCCGTACGCCGTACGCCGTCCCCCGTACGCCGTCCGCCGTCCGCCGTCCGTGGCACTTTGCCCAGTTAGCGTTGAGCTAAAATTTGGTTTCTGGGTTTGGACCAGCCCCACAATGATCCTCGAAACTTTTCATAACCCTAGGTCAAGGGGAAGGGGTTCAAAGCGAACTTTGAAATTTCGACAATGTCATATCTCTAAACATTCTCATGAAACGGTGTAATTTTTAGTTCACTTTTGAATGACCTGAAAAATTAGGAATCTTTTAAGACCAATTGGATTTTTTTGCGACCAGCCGTTCGTTCACAGTGAGCGCGCAAAGGTTTAGGAAAAACACTAAACTTTCGCGTCGAAAACGGCCGTTATGTGACCCAACCCCCAGACGCCCAGAATAAAACTACCTTTTTTCATCTTCCCGGTAAACTACAGTCTAGAAATTTTTACCGTGAGTCGGGGATAGACCACATTGCAATATTCACTCGGTCTCTCATCTGTAAAATTGTTTAAATAATACCTTTTTGTAGTAATACAAATTAAATTTTGATGATGAGCTATTGACTTGAGTTCAGAACTGGATCACAATGCAATATTCACTCGGTTTCTTGTCTGTAAAATTGTTTAAATAATACCTATTTGTTTAAACAAATTAAATTTTGATGATGAGCTAGATACTTGAAATTTTAAATATACGTCAGAAATGGATGACACTTCAATATTCGGTTTGTAGAACATGGTATGATTATGGTATGGTATATTATTGTATATATGATTTGGTATAGTACAGTATGGTATGATAGGAAAGAAATTCGAATGGTATGGTATGAGTACGGTGAGAATATGGTATGGTGCTGATTTGCAACACAGTCTGGTATTTCCATTTCAGCTCATCGTCAACAATGACTCCTAGGTAACAATAATGATCTACCCTCTCAAGGGGCCTACACGCACAGCCATTGTGACATACACATTTGCCCTCATGCACAACTATTCCATGAGAAACACTGTCACTTCCACTTTTGTTTCCTATTAGCAAATATTTCGTCCTATTAGCAAATATTTAATGTGAGCAGACTACAAGCCAACCAATTACCAAGAACATTCAACGCCTTTCGTGCTTCTAGGAAAACCTCATCCCAACTGGTACCAATTACAAGTAGGTACAGTCGTATCGTCAGCGAACAGGTACGTTTTGTATTTTGGCAGTAGGACCTTGCAACCCTTTCACTCCGGAGCCTTATTCGACCGCCCGACCCCTGACGCCGGAACCGTTTGGTTTATCTTCGATTTTTCTTCTAGTCCTGGAGCCGAGGCCGAAAATGGGTGTTCATTTTAGGAGAAGGTTTGATATAAAATTATGAAAATCTAGTCAATTCTGAGTAAGAAAATCCAAGTCTGCCATTTCAAAGCGGTTGCTTTCAAAAATGGCAGCCATTTAAAAAGTGACGAAAACGCACAAACATGACCTGTCTTTAGGATGGATGGAACTTTTATAGATGATAGATTATGTCCAAACATAGATGTTTTCACCAGTCTGCCACTTTCAACCGGTTGAAAATGCGTGGCAGACTCAATTTCAAAAATTGCATTTTTCGGGTGTAAAATTTACAGTATTTGGGACGCCTCAAATTTTCACACATGATTATATATGCCCAAATAAGGAGTTTGAGACTTGTCTGCCAATCTAAAGCAGTTGAAAAGTAATGGCAGACTTGAATTGAAATATTGCCAAATTTGGTGATAAATTTCATCAGTTTTAGGAAGATTCAAATTTCAATACGTTAAAGTACCTGTGGTATGAGAGCAATAGACCATGGTCTGCCTTGCCTAGCCAGTTGCTTTCTACCGACAGACTGAAATGCAAAAATTGCCAAATTACTGATCAAAATTTTGTGATTTTAGGATGCTTCAAATTTCGGCTCAACATTGTTCTCCTGCAATAAGACTGAAAAAGAGTAGTCTGCCTTCAGTAACCCGTTGTTTAAGTTAGGCAGACTGAAATTGAAAAATTGCAATTTTCAAGGTCAAAATGAATGTATTTTGGGAAAGTTGTTGTTATTTTGTGTTGTTTTGACGCAGTCTGCCATCAATATTCCGCTGCCTTCTGGCGGCAGACTGAACTCAAACGTGGGAAAACAGAAATAATTTCAATTATTGACCATTTTTATGGTAAAAATGCATCTTCTTTAGGACGATTCAAATTTTGGCACATGATACTACATTGTAAGAAGAAACTTTGTGACATGGTCTGCCATCAATATCCAACTGATTTTTTCGGCAGACCAACAATATTAGGTATCTTACTTACATAATATGTTACAATTTGCCATCCCTCAACACCTTTATTAGCTGCAAGTAATTTTTTCTACATCCATTTTCCTTCATGTCCGACTGTAGAAAATATCTTTAATTTATAAATGAAACAAGGGAGAAGCAGAAAACAGAATGGGAAAACACTAAACTTCGCGTCGAAAACGGCCGTTAGGTGGGTCCCGGGTAGCCGCCCAGAATAAAACTGCCTTTTTTTCATCTTCCAGGTAAACTACAGTCTAGAAATTTTAACCGTCAGTCGGGGATAGACCACATTGCAATATTCACTCGGTTTCTCATCTGTAAAATTGTTTAAATAATACCTTTTTGTAATAATACAAATTAAATTTTGATGCTGAGCTATTGACTTGAAATTTTAAAAATAGGTCAGAACTGGATCACAATGCAATATTCACTCGGTTTTTTGTCTGTAAAATTGTTTAAATAATACCTATTTGTTTAAACAAATGAAATTTTGATGATGAGCTAGATACTTGAAATTTTAAATATAGGTCAGAAATGGATGACATTTCAATATTCACTCGGTTTGTATGACATGGTATGAGTATGGTATGGTATATTATTGTATGTATGATTTGGTATAGTACAGTATGGTATGATAGGAAAGAAATTCGTATGGTATGGTATGAGTACGGTGAGAATATGGTATGGTGCCGATTTGCAACACAGTCTGGTATAGACAGAAGGGAGTTTATTTTTCTATGGCCATAGATTTAGGCAAGTTTAGTTATTTTCCATTGTACATTGGTAACATCAACCGAATCCAGAAATAACATTATTTTGTTTACTTTTCCAACAATTTTGATTATTTATTTATCGCCACATTGCATCCGACATTTGGACATTTCACCGCTGAACACGACGGCGAAGTCAGAATTGCAATCTCGCATTACGTCCTAAAATGGACGAAGCGATTAGGAAGAAGTTGAACGAAACGAAACCTATCCATATAAACTTCACGAATCTGAAGACATACGTAATCCCATTAAAATTTAATAAGTTAATATTAACTCACAAACAGTACCTTAAGCGGACGAGGCGAAATACATTGGCATGACTCTCGACTGCAAGCTGAGGTGGAAAGCCCATGTAAAGAAAAAGAAATAAAAAACATACCGTTCTATATGAATTTTTCGAGATATGAGATTTTCAAATTTTCAAAATTCGTTTTGAACCCCTTCCCCTTGACCTAGGGTTATGAAAAGTTTCGAGGACCATTGTGGGGTTGGTCGAAACCCATAAAAAAAATTTCGTAATTTTAACTCAACGCTAACTGGGCAAAGTGCCGCGGACGGCGTACGGCGGACGGACGGATTTTTTTTTATTCGATCTTGAAACGTAAACCAACAAATTTTGAGGGGGGGTTAAAATTTTTTTTTCTTTGGGCGATTCCAATGGTTCATTATCGAAGATAATAAACCAAAATGAAGTACGAGGTACGCGGTGTGGGTGTGACAGGGGGCGCAGAGACATAAAAGGTCTCGTCGTATGACGCACTAGTTGGCTCCTGCCAGCCGTATTTCGTCATACGCTCGTGCGTCATAGGCTCTGACGTACTTGTTGGCCTCCTGCTAGCCGTCTTACGTCATACGCTCGTGCGTCATAGGCTATGACGCACTTGTTGGTCTCCTGCCAGCCGTCTTACGTCATACGCTCGTGCGTCATAGGCTCTGACGTGCTTGTTGGCCACCTGCCACCCGTCTTACGTCATACGCTTGTGCGTCATTGGCTCTGACGCACTAGTTATCCTGCCAGCCGTCTTACGTCATACGCTCGTGCGTCATAGGCTCTGACGTACTTGTTGGCCTCCTGCTAGCCGTCTTACGTCATACGCTCGTGCGTCATAGGCTATGACGCACTTGTTGGTCTCCTGCCAGCCGTCTTACGTCATACGCTCGTGCGTCATAGGCTCTGACGTACTTGTTGGCCACCTGCCAGCCGTCTTACGTCATACGCTTGTGCGTCATTGGCTCTGACGCACTAGTTATCCTGCCAGCCGTCTTACGTCATACGCTCGTGCGTCATAGGCTCTGACGTACTAGTTGGCCTCCTGCCAGCCGTCTTACGTCATACGCTCGTGCGTCATAGGATCTGACGTAATTTCCCGCCGGTCGCTTGTGTTCTGACGTGATCTGAGGGAAAGGGTGAATCAAGGGAACAAATTTTTCCCGTTTCAGTTTATGTGCCAAAGCAAAGACATGAAAATGTCAAAAAAATGTGTAAATAGGTACCTAAGCCCAACTGTAATGTCAATTTTCTGACAATGAGTTTTCGACTATAGTTTTCATACCTTTTTACTTAAGTACTTATTGAAATTTGAGACTGATAATGAGCTGTTTGCAAATAAAAAGTCTGATAACTTCATTAGGTACATCTTATTAATCTATTTTCAAGTTCCGATTCACAGTTGAATGTGTTTTATTTAGATGTCGTAAAATTCGAAAACGATGGAATGACGAAAAACCTGTCGACTACTGACTCAAGTGATACTGTCGACTTCTAACACAATGTGTCATGTAGGTCGACTACTAGTGCAAAACCATGTCGACTACTGAAGAAAATGTTGGTCACTGGTATCGACTACTACCTAGAGCATTGGGATTTTTTACAAAACTTCTTTTTCCCTTTTCAAACCATGTTGAATAATATTTCCCGCTGCCAGGTCTTTTAGGAAAGGATCTTGGGTACACAATGAACAGGTTTGCAATGAGAAAAAAACCGAGTGAATATTGAAATGTCATCCATTTCTGACCTATATTTAAAATTTCAAGTATGTAGCTCATCATCAAAATTTCATTTGTTTAAACAAATAGGTATTATTTAAACAATTTTACAGACAAAAAACCGAGTGAATATTGCATTGTGATCCAGTTCTGACCTATTTTTAAAATTTCAAGTCAATAGCTCAGCATCAAAATTTAATTTGTATTATTACAAAAAGGTATTATTTAAACAATTTTACAGATGAGAAACCGAGTGAATATTGCAATGTGGTCTATCCCCGACTGACGGTTAAAATTTCTAGACTGTAGTTTACCTGGAAGATGAAAAAAAGGCAGTTTTATTCTGGGCGGCTACCCGGGACCCACCTAACGGCCGTTTTCGACGCGAAGTTTAGTGTTTTCCCATTCTGTTTTCTGCTTCTCCCTTGTTTCATTTATAAATTAAAGATATTTTCTACAGTCGGACATGAAGGAAAATGGATGTAGAAAAAATTACTTGCAGCTAATAAAGGTGTTGAGGGATGGCAAATTGTAACATATTATGTAAGTAAGATACCTAATATTGTTGGTCTGCCGAAAAAATCAGTTGGATATTGATGGCAGACCATGTCACAAAGTTTCTTCTTACAATGTAGTATCATGTGCCAAAATTTGAATCGTCCTAAAGAAGATGCATTTTTACCATAAAAATGGTCAATAATTGAAATTATTTCTGTTTTCCCACGTTTGAGTTCAGTCTGCCGCCAGAAGGCAGCGGAATATTGATGGCAGACTGCGTCAAAACAACACAAAATAACAACAACTTTCCCAAAATACATTCATTTTGACCTTGAAAATTGCAATTTTTCAATTTCAGTCTGCCTAACTTAAACAACGGGTTACTGAAGGCAGACTACTCTTTTTCAGTCTTATTGCAGGAGAACAATGTTGAGCCGAAATTTGAAGCATCCTAAAATCACAAAATTTTGATCAGTAATTTGGCAATTTTTGCATTTCAGTCTGTCGGTAGAAAGCAACTGGCTAGGCAAGGCAGACCATGGTCTATTGCTCTCATACCACAGGTACTTTAACGTATTGAAATTTGAATCTTCCTAAAACTGATGAAATTTATCACCAAATTTGGCAATATTTCAATTCAAGTCTGCCATTACTTTTCAACTGCTTTAGATTGGCAGACAAGTCTCAAACTCCTTATTTGGGCATATATAATCATGTGTGAAAATTTGAGGCGTCCCAAATACTGTAAATTTGACACCCGAAAAATGCAATTTTTGAAATTGAGTCTGCCACGCATTTTCAACCGGTTGAAAGTGGCAGACTGGTGAAAACATCTATGTTTGGACATAATCTATCATCTATAAAAGTTCCATCCATCCTAAAGACAGGTCATGTTTGTGCGTTTTCGTCACTTTTTAAATGGCTGCCATTTTTGAAAGCAACCGCTTTGAAATGGCAGACTTGGATTTTCTTACTCAGAATTGACTAGATTTTCATAATTTTATATCAAACCTTCTCCTAAAATGAACACCCATTTTCGGCCTCGGCTCCAGGACTATTCGATTATCTTCGATTTTTACCTCCAACTCCCCTGGTACCGGAGGAATTCTCGAGTCTGCGACGCTCGACCTTCTCTTTTAGTTTTTCCCGTTTCTCCACTATTCTTCAACTTTTTGACGTACCTAATTCTTTTTGCATTTTGTTCAGGAATATATTATGGACTGAAATGTATTGGGTTTGAAGGGTTTGTACCTTTATTGTCATTATTATATGCTCATAAACTGGCGTCTATCAATAGTTTATTGTTTTCATGGTACAAGTATGTTATAGCCCCGCCAATATCGATTGTATCGATTATCTCAAATACATCGATCCTTGTGGTATCAATGACGGATCAATATGGCGCCAAGAAGAGTGCGGTCAAGTTTTTTCAACAACACGGCGTTATTCCTTCTGACAAACTGTGCCCTAACGGCCACGCGATGAGCTTGTCTCTCGGGACGAAAATTCGGTGGAGGTGTAATGTGCGTCCTTGCAGGACTGAATGTGGTGGCCGCGTAGATAACTTGCTGAAAGGATCGAAACTTCCTTTGGAAACTATTGCTCATTTCTTGTACTGCTGGTCACAAGACATAACGTCTGGTAGTTTTTGCGATAAAGAGCTTAACATGAGTCATACCACCTTCATTGATTTCTCGAATTACCTATATGAGAGAAGTGTGTGCATGGAAAACAGAAAAATAAAGCTGTGACATCAGTGGGCCAGGGTTGATTGTCTGGTACTCTTCTCGTCAACCACTTCCCTGACGAGTTTTTTAAAAGTCACTGATGAAAACTCCATACCAAATGAAAAACCGTCCATCCAAACACCGTACTGAACACAATAATCACTGAAATGGCAAGCACAAGACCATAGAAATAGAACTCGAATGATAACTATTATCTGGTTTTAGAGTTGTAATAATACTTCCAAGCTTAATTTTTAATCAGTTGTACAGACGAGCGAGCGAAACAGGCTCACTTGGGATTCATCAGCCTGTGACAGTAGAAGTCCGACAAACACGAAATCCTAACGATGAGCAGAACGTGTTAGCTGCTGTCGCCGCCGACACGTCTATGAGCACTCGCAGAATAGGATTGGCATTGCAAATGCCCCACGTCAGGATTCATCGCATATTACGCGGCCACGGGTTTCATCCTTTTCACCTCACTCCAGAATACATGGTTTCATTTCCATTCTTGAGTTTTTAACAGCTTCTCATAGTTGTATTATTTTTGCTTCCCAATTACGTCACATCATTACACTAATCTCATAACCAATTTTGTTGTGTGTGTCAATTACGCGATGGCGTGTGACTGTAGTGATCTTATTTGAAGGTGTAGAATTCGTTGCCAACTGATGGCGACAGGAGGGTGGAGTTTTTTGGAATGGTTTCCTTACCAAGAGGATCATATTTTATGGACTGACGAGGCAACTTTCACCAGGAAGGGAATCTTCAATATGCGTAATTCCCACGTACATGCCCAGAGGAACCCGGATGCCACTTTAACATCTCATTACCAGCATGAATATCGTGTGAATATCTGAATGGGAATGATGAGAGGCCAACTTTTTGGTCCACAAGAAATTCCGCCTAGGCTCAATGCTGCAGGATTCGTTGAGGTGATGAACCGTTCAATAATAATTAACTAATACACGACGTGACACGTGACAGTTCACAACAAACATAATCAAAATTTATGACTATAACATAGCTTCTAGCCACATAGTTATAATTTGCAATTTCAGTTCTTGAACAACCAGATTTATGACATTCTCGAAGACATGCCATTGCTAGAAACGAGGGTGCGATGGTGGCAGATGGATGGATGTCCAGTTCACGGGTGCCTTGGGATTCCGTCCCGGGAGCAGGTAAAACCCAAGCACGGTTAATCCCTCGGCTCAGGCGAACCTTGGATTTCCGTCCCGCTCTCTCTCAGCGTTGATTAAAAGTCTTTGTGAACAGCCAACATAAACACGTTACTTAAAAAACGTTTCACGGTTTTAAGTGAAGATCAGGAATGGCTAGTGGTTCCTCCGATAAACCTCCCCCAATCAACTGATTAATACCATATAGATTAGTTGGACATATAGATCAAGTGGACGGGGTTGCGGAATAAAAACATCCCCTAATCAACTGATTAGTACCATATAGATTAGTTGGACATATAGATCAAGTGGACGGGGTTGCGGAATAAAAACATTCCCGTAATCAACTGATTAGTACCATATAGGGTACTGTCACAACTGGCCTTGCGTGTATATTATATTATTAGTGTATATTATACGATGATGTGTTTCACAATGTCTGTAGTTTTTTTTTACTTTCCTCAGAACGGAGTTCCAAGGTTTCAGTAGGCTGGGTCCAAGTTGTTGGGACGGAATCCCAAGGTGCCAGTGAGCCCCACGCTAAAGGTAGGGACGGAATCCCAAGGTTTTTTAAGCCGGCTTAATATTTTAATGAGGTTCCGGGACGGAATTCGTAGCCGCCCCCAGTTCACAACTTTCCGATTGTTTCTGAATGGCTCAACAACCGTTTCCAAGATAGGTGGGTAGTATACCTATCATAGGGTGAGATTTATCACTTACGATTCCGACAACATTAATTAATAAATGATTCTCGTAGACGGATCGGACATCGAGGACCCGTGAAATGGCTGCCGAGGAGTCCAGACCTAAAGCCTCTCGACTTTCACCTGTGGGGGACTATGAAGGTCTGTAGAGGTGGGTCGCATAACCTGAAACTGTTATGAATAACCGGTTATTTTAAAATAACCGTTATAACCGTTATTCAATTGATAAAATAACGGTTATAAAACCACCTAAAATTTTGTTTCGCTCCTATATTGCGGCTATTCTGGCCTCACAATCACAATAAATTGTCACTCCCATACTGTCGACAGCTGATGAAGAAACATCAGTGATCCTTCATCATGTTCGTCTTTTGTTCAAACGTTCGTATTTGTAAGCGAAAATCGAAACGTTATCGCCTCAGCGCATCGGTTACAATGTAACCGTTACATAACAGTGGTTATTCTGTTATTCGAAGTTTTTCAGTTATTTTACAGGTTACGTTTTTTTCGGTTATGGAATAACCGAAAAAAACGTGACCTGTAAAATAACGCATGCGTTATATTATAACGCATAACTGTTGAGGCTCGTTTTTCTGGCTGTAGCTGTACTCAGGTAAGGTTCTCGATTTCTTTTCGGTTATTCTATTTCATTAATATTTTTATGGGAGCTCCAATTTCCCCCATCCTGGCAGACTTATGTCTGAACCACTTTTGGTTTATTATCTTCGATAATGAACCATTGGAATCGCCCAAAGAAAAAAAAATGTTAACCCCCCCTCAAAATTTGTTGGTTTACGTTTCAAGATACGTAGATTCAGAAAATCGAATAAAAAAAAAAATCCGTCCGTACGTCGTACGCCGTCCGCCGTACGACGTCCGCGCCACTTTGCCCAGTTAGCGTTGAGTTAAAATTACGAAATTTTTTTTAGGGGTTTCGACCAACTCCACAATGGTCCTCGAAACTTTTCATAACCCTAGGTCAAGGGGAAGGGGTTCAAAACGAATTTTAAAATTTTGAAAATTTCATATCTCGAAAACTTCATATGGAATGGTATGTTTTTTATTTGATATTTAGATAGAGTTTGTTCCGTAGAATTTTTTAAGACCATCCGCAGCTTTCTTCACCTTGGAGGAGTATCGGTTTGCCCACATAGAGAATCCCACATTAAATTGCACGAAGGATAGCGTTTAAAAGATTTTAGGGGTTAAAGAATAGGATGGTGTAAACATCAATTCCAAAGTTGACCGGTCTTCATTTTTATAGAATGGCTTGTAGAAATTATTGTATCTAGTGCAACTTAGCATTGAACAAAAGACAATATCTAGTGCAACTTAGCATTGAACAAAAGACAATATATTTATATCGTACAATCTCGTATTTATACAATCTAATTATCGGGTAGAAATGATATTTTATCCTCTAGGTTTTCTTCACGAATCACTGCGATAATATTCGTGTAGGAGACTTTTTAAACTATACATAAATATAATTTTCAAAAAACTCAGTGCGTTATAGATACTCGTAGTTTGTGAAGAGCAGAAGAGGTATAAAAATAATACATCCATAAGCAACAAAGAATTTTTTGACTGGGAATGTTATATCAACAGAAAAAGGAGTAGAGTAAATTACATCGTAAAATGTGGAAGTGCCATGGAGCTAAATTAAAAAAGATTTTTTTACCCCAACATTTTTTTCAAAACAAGAATCGCAGTAGTTAACGTTCAATTTTACTAGCAAAACTGCTATTTATCAAAAGTGGCGTGCTCGGAATAACCTGACAACCGAAAAATAGCGAGAAACGGAAAAAAACTATCATGTAGGAAGTAACTGAAAAACGAAACGATTATTTTTGTAGGTTAGCAGAAAAGAAATAACGGTTATTTTGTAACCGAAAAAAATGGCGAGAAACGGAAAAAAACTATCATGTAGGAAGTAACTGAAAAACGAAACGATTATTTTTGTAGGTTAGCAGAAAAAAAATAACGGTTATTTTGTAACCGAAAAAAATAACGGTTATTTTTTCATAACTAACGTAACGTACCGTTATGGAAAAGTAGCAATAACGCCCACCACTAAAGGTCTGCGAGGTCCGCACGGACACCCGAGAAGAATTAGTGGAGAGGATCCACCAATGTACTCTCAGTATGTGAGAAAACTTCAGGGAGCTGGAGCGAGCAGTTGACAGCATTCGGCGGAGAAGCCGTCTCTGCATCCAGCAGAATGGTGGACAATTAGAACAAATGTTGACATAAAAATATTGATTAATTATTCAAATAAATTTTACTAGAAGAATAACATGAAATCCGATTTCAAACTCATTATTTACCTGATTGGTGAAAAACCGGACTTTCCTCTGAAAAACCACGTTTTTCATGATTCAAACGTGATTTTCTTCCTCCAAATTGCATGACAACGTTTTGTTTGCTTATACCATTGGAAAGCTGACATTTAGGCGCAAAATTTGGGACTACAGGATAAAATTCTCGTGCCAGATTATATTGGTCTATAAGCGTTTGAAAAAAGTGGCAATTTCTACGATTTGACAAATTTTCGTTTTAAAATAGATTTTGTTTTCCATTAGGGAGATAGGAAATTTTGTGTTCTTTCTAACGGCGTAATTAGATATGAATTTTCATGTAAATTAAGGGAGTTATGGCCATTTTCAAAAATTGGCCTAAATTCACATTCCATAGAAATCCATGGATTTCTTCACACCGAAATCATTGGCGAATACTGGTTTTTTTTTTTTTTTTTTTTTTTTTTTTTTAGCAAATCCCCCAGCTCCTTGAACGTTTTAACTTTGGGTAGATCAGGGTGGCATAATTCCCGTAAAATTTTAAGGTTAACCTCGTACACGGCAGGGCTGATTGCTGTGAGAAGCAAGGACACACGGCGATCTCCTTGGACGTAGTTTCCGGCGAAATACTGGTCCAGACGCTCAATGAAAGTCGCCCATGTAGAATGTTGGTAACTCTCCAACCGCTGGTCCTGTTGCAAGGTACCTCATGAGTAAAAAGCAATTTTAAATTTGCTCCAGTCACTACGGTTGATGTGGAGGGGTCTTTTTCCGCCCACAAACACAACTTCATTCAAGACAACCTTAAAATGTGTATTTTTGTAAATATTAATTACAAAAGTTGGTCAAATCTGTAAGATGAAAAATATAGAAAATTATTTTAAAACTGTTGTGTTCCATTTGTATGTTGTACTTATAGTTCTATGCCACGAAAATAGTAGAATTTAAGCCAGATAAGTTTGATTATAATAGAAAGAAATAGGTATGCACAGAAAAGCTGAAAGATACTCATTTCCAACTGTGGATTTTCCCACTCGTGTTACTTCAAAATGAAAATATGGTGACAGTAACATGAGTAGTGATTGTCACCGATTGTGAGATTTTAAAGGTTTTTACACGCTGAATACGATCGTAAAGTAAGAATTGCGATAAGTACCTATTTTCGTTCGCAAACTTGAGTACTTTGAAGATGAAGAATACGTTCTTCATGGTTAATCTGCTCTAATCTGATGACGGAATGCGATATCGCAATTCTAACTTCTCCGTCGTGTTCAGCGTTGAAATGTCCAAAAGCTGAGGGGGGTTTTGGGGTTGTTGGTGAAGGGGGGGGGGGGGAGTTTCACCCATAAATTCCAAAAATGAAACGGTCTGTCACGTGACACCTCATTTTGAAGGTTTTTACACGCTGAATAAGATGGGGAAGTCACAATTGCTAAATCTTATTCCGCTCTCAAACTGGAGCACTTTGAAGATGAAGAAACGTGGTTTTTACTTGAGACGTTCTTCATGGACATCATGTTCTTTAATTGAGACGTTTTACATAAAACCATTATTTCTTCGAAAATTCGCTCTTATAGTCATGCTGCATGACTGGGGATTTTTGAAGTACAGTTGCAAAAGACAGCGCTTTACTTTCAATAAATCAGCATGAAGTCGTATGGCATCGCAAGCTGGGTCATCTCAGCAGAAGTGGTAAATTGAAGAATATTTGTGACGGCCTAATAATAAGCGAAAAAATGTTGAAAACGTTTCCAGACGTTTGTGAAATCTGTGCTAAAGCAAAACAAACACGTTTTCCTTTCAACACTCACAGAACAAGAGCCAGCAGACCTTTGGAGATCGTACACACAGATTTAATAGGTCCGATAGATACCTAACATTCATGATAATAAAAAATATACAATCACATTCCTTGATGATTATACAAACTTTGCCATTGTGTACCTCCTTGAGGGGAAATATGAAGTTTTTTCAATAATAAAAGAATATTTGGAACAAGTTGAGGCCCAATGGTGTTAAAGAATCTCCAAGTTAAGGTGTGACGGCGGAAGGGAATATACCTAAAAATCGAAATGTCATCAACTATTGCAAGTAAAAAGGTATTGTCATCGATAAAACCATACCATATTCACCGCAGCTGAATGGAAAAGCGGAACGTTTTGGACGATCACTGATGGAAAAAACAAGAGCATTGCTGTTCGACTCGCAGCTTGGAAGGTAGAGAAACCAACAAAAGATGACATCACCAACCTTCGATACATAAAGGGCTCAATATCACTCGGAATTGTCTACAACCGTCAAGTTGATCCCAACTCCATGACAGAACTCCTACTCGAAGCATACAGTGATGCTGATTTCGCTGGAGATGCTGAATCAAGGAAGAGCACAACAGGATTCTGTTTGGAGGCGCTCAAATCAGCTGGTGCTCGGGAAAACAGTCTTTAGCCGCAGTATCAACAACTGAAGCGGAATACATTGCATCAAGAGACACTGTGCGGAATACATGTGCACAAGAGACAATGTACCTTAAGGCCCTACTTGAGGAAATGACTGGAAAAAAGGTGAAAGTGGTGATAAATATTGACAATCAAAGCAGTATCAAACTAATTCAAAATGGCATCGTGAACAAAAGATCGAAACATATAGACGTTAGATACCGTTTTCGAAGAAAAGGTCAGGAATAAAGTAATTTCAGTGAAGTACTGTCCAACTGATCAAAATATAGCCGATGGGTTGACTAAAGCTCTAGCTCTGAATAAATTCAATAAATTTAAACATAATGTCGTCGATCAAGTCTCTCCATAAAATCTTTTGTGATGTACCTACTCTGAACTTGAATAATTATGAATAGGTAATATATTATTATAGCTATTATTATTATATTGCTATTGATCTGTATGTCCTTGTAAGCATATTTGAATTAAGGAAGAGTGTGAAATTCTGTGGATAGTTCGAGCTTCGCCACGTTGTTTCGTTGACTAAAACTGTCATAAACTGTCTGGAGTGTCCTCTCGTTAAAATAATATAAAACCTACAATACAAACCTCAGACTTCTAACCGGTGAGATCACTTCAATTACATACAGTCGGCCCTCGATTTATGCGAGTTGAGGTGTAAACAACTATGTTTACCAAACGTTCCGATCCAATTCCATTCAGATCAACCTCCTGATGTTCGTCTGGCCTCGCCTCTCCTCATTGTTAGCCTTCAGTGCGATTCGACTGTTCGATATGTCTACTCCTCCGTCAAAAAGAAAAAGAACCGGGATTACGGTAGTGGATAAAATTAAAGTTCTTGATCGCCTTGCTTCTGGAGAAAGTGCTTCGGTGGTTGGCCGCGAGTTAGGTTTAGGCGAATCCGCGATTCGGGGAATTAAAAAAAAGGAAAATGAAATTCGAAACAGTGCGTTGAGTGCCGGTTCAAATGCTGTACGATTATCGTACATTCGTGACGCTGTGCTGGAAAACACTGAAAAAGCCTTGTTTCTTTGGATTGAAGACATGAACCACCGTCTTGTTCCGCTCAGTGGTGCTTTGGTGAGAGCGAAAGCTCAAAAAATCTATCATGCTTTCAACGAGTCCGCCGCGATTGAAGATGAAGGTACGGTTGAACATTTTAGAGCAAGTAAAGGGTGGCTCGAGCGCTTCAAATCACGTTTCGGTCTCCACAATGTAAAAATCAGTGGAGAAGCTGCCTCTGCTGACCAGGTGGCTGTAGCTCAGTTCCCGAACGAACTCGCCGAAGTAACTCGAGAAGCTTACGCACTCGAGCAAATTTTCAATGCTGATGAGACGGGTCTCTTTTGGAAGAAAATGCCGAGCAGATGGTTTTTGGCTCGTGAACAGAAACATGCAAGCGGTCACAAAACTGCTAATGAGAGAGTCACTGTGCTGTTATGCTCCAACGCTACTGGTGATTGCCTGATGAAGCCCCTTGTTGTCCACAAATTTTTTCAATCTTAGGGCTTTTAAAAACATCGACAAAAACCAATTGTCAGTGCTCTGGAAAGCAAACCGACGAGCTTCGGTAACAGCTGAACTTTTCACAGAGTGATTTTATACCCGCGGTCAAATCGTATCTCACTAAAAAAAAATGTAGCCTTCAAAGTAAAGTCCTACAATACAAACCTCAGACTTCTAACCGGTGAGATCTGCATAAGCCATTTGGGGAGGGAGCGGAGAGCGTCGATGTTCGTCCTGCGCTGGGTGTGTAGGGTCCGAGGAGACCTGTTGTAGCTCAACAGCCGACCGCACGTGCCTCGGGGAGACGATGATCACGTCGAAATCTGTTCCCTCTGCAACATGGGGGTGCCAAAGGACCTCGAGCATTTTCTGGCTGTGTGTCCTGTCCTTTCGGAGTTCCGGGTGCCCACCTTCGGGACTCATCGATCTGATAGACGTCTTGAACGGGTCGAGGTGGCTCCCATTGGCAGTGTTCTGCAGGATGGCTTGGAGCTACAGGGCGGAGCTGATTCGGAATTTCAATTGGATAAACAGCTGACCGAACTCTTAATTTGTCTTTTGAAGGAAAAAATATAATGCATATAATATACCATATTTAATATCATTGTGTAGTTTATTGTATTGATTTGGTATGGGATGCGAAGCACGTACCCTGACAGACGGGCATAGCCCATTGTCATATTTCATGTAGTTAATAATCATTTAGAAAAAAAAAAGGTATCTAATGTAACCTATGTAAAAAATTTATGTACTGTAATGTACCTTATGCCTACTCAATAAATGCACGTTAATCTCTCTCTCTCTCTCATAAGCCATTTGGGCGCAACAAGAGTTATGTAGGAGAGCAGCCGGGAAACAAAAGCAGGCCCCAATTCTCTCGTAAACCCCCATTATCACCTCAGGATTGAGAAACCCCCTATCCAAATTCAGACAACTGGTACCACACACGGCAACCCCCTCAACCTTAGGTGTCCATTATTCTTCCTTGACTCAGCCCATGCCGAATCGATCACCTTTAAATAACTCTGACCCCCAACTACTCCTTGCTACAATCCGAGGAAAACATTAATTTATCATCCAAACCTGATGACGAGACAACACAGTCGAATCTTGCATCACTACAACTCATCTTACATTCACGAACAATAGTGACAATTCCACAAAATGCGGAGACAGAGACACAACCCAACTCGAACATTATACCCTGACTATAATATACAACTGACAATACAACCAGAGGCCTGATTTGATAAGACATTTGAAAAGAGAAAACTGTTGAAAAGTCTCAAATCTCTTCACAATAGTCCTTATATATTTGTAAGGAACTGTGAACCTCCAATCGTTATAACTTCATAATACAACTTTAGAAAAATCCCAAATGTCTTCACAATAGTCTTTATATATTTGTAAGGTAACTGTGAACCTCCGTTATAACTTCATAACAAAACTTTTGAAAAATCCCAAAATGTCTTCACAATAGTCCTTATATATATGTAAGGAACCGTGAACCTCCGTTTTAACTTCATAATAAAACTTTTGAAAAATCCCAAATGTCTTCACAATAGTCCTTATATATTGGTAAGGAACCGTGAACCTCCGTTATAACTTCATAACAAAACTTTTGAAAAGTCTCAAATCTCTTCTCAATAGTCCTTATACAGGGTGTATCAGATAAGGTGCGCAGTACTTCACCCACGTATTCTACAACCAATTTCCAACAAAAAGTGCCTCTTAGCAATTTTTTTTATCTCGCTTAGTTTTAGAGTTATTTCACTTCTAAGATTTTTTTCGTGTTTTCGACCTTGTCTCAGCAAAACGGCTATAACTCACTTACAGTATTATGTAAAGTAAAAGTTGAGGATTCCGTTGGAAAGTTTGTTAAATTTCCTATCTTTCAAGCGCCAAACCAATTTTTTTTGCTCACATCAAGTTGGCGAAAAATCACGCTACAAAGCAAATTTCAAGAAAATTTGAAAAAAGAAGGTTTTTAAAACGTTCATTACTCCACTCTAATCTGCATTTGATCAGGTGCCTGTAGCTTAAAAAATGCACCAAAAGGTCAGCTTTCGAATGGTATATCAAAAAAAAAGTTTACTATTTTATTTGGTCGAGAAAACCTCGTTTGAATGCAAAAAACTCTGCAAATTCTTGACACAACGGTTCATTATCTTCTTTGTACAGATCACCCTTCTGTCTAGATCACTAGGTCTAAATGTCTAGATCCTAAATGTTAGATTAATTATTATTGTCAATTATCACTAATTATTAACAATTTTATCAAGTACCTACTGAAAATTATTATAATTTATTGTTAGGTATTGATAATTCGTATTTATTATTAATAATAATTATTATTAGTTATGATTAATTAATACGATATAATTCTGGGGTTTTTAATACTACGTCGGTAATAATTTTTCTATAAAAGAAGTACCTACCAACAAACATTCGAAATTACCTTCATTTCCGTAGCACGAAACGCACCTCAGAACAACAAACTCGACATCACTTAAGCCATATGATGTTCCAAAGAGCTTTTAGTATGAAAATGGACCTGTATTTCAACAGTTTGATTCACGATCGTGTTGTGAGGCACAATCTTTGAGCCGTCATTGTGAACGAACGGCTGGTCGTACAAAGCTGCGGATGGTCTTAAAAAATTCTACGGAACAAACTCTATCTAAATATGAAATAAAAAACATACCGTTTGATGGGAATTTTTCGAGATATGGAATTTTCAAAATTTCAAAATTCGTTTTGAACCCCTTCCCCTTGACCTAGGGCTATGAAAAGTTTCGAGGATCATTGTGGGGCTGGTCCAAACCCAGAAACCAAATTTCGTAATTTTAACTCAACGCTAACTGGGCAAAGTGCCTCGGACGGCGGACGGCGTACGGCGGACGGACGGATTTTGGTTTATTATCTTCGATAATGAACCATTGGAATCGCCCAAAGAAAAAAATTTTTTAACCCCCCCTCAAAATTTGTTGGTTTACGTTTCAAGACACGTAGATTCGGAAAATCGAATAAAAAAAAATCCGTCCGTCCGCCGTACGCCGTACGCCGTACACCGTACGCCGTACGCCGTACGCCGTCCCCCGTACGCCGTCCGCCGTCCGCGCCACTTTGCCCAGTTAGCGTTGAGCTAAAATTACGAAATTTGGTTTCTGGGTTTGGACCAGCCCCACAATGATCCTCGAAACTTTTCATAACCCTAGGTCAAGGGGAAGGGGTTCAAAACGAAATTTAAAATTTCGACAATGTCATATCTCAAAATATTTAACTGAATCGTGTAATTTTCAGTTCACTTTTGAATGACCTGAAAAATTACGAATCTTTTAAGACCAATTGGATTTTTGTGCGACCAGCCGTTCGTTCACAGTGAGCGCGCAAAGGTTTAGGAAAAACACTAAACTTTCGCGTCGAAAATGGCCGCTACGTGGGTCAACCTCCAGACGCCCAGAATAAAACTACCTTTTTTCATCTTCCCGGTAAACTCAGCCTAGAAATTTTAACCGTGAGTCGGGGATAGACCACATTGCAATATTCACCCGGTTTCTCATCTGTACAATTGATTAAATAATACCTATTTGTTTAAACAAATTAAATTTTGATGATGAGCTAGATACTTGAAATTTTAAATATAGGTCAGAAATGGATCACAATGCAATATTCACCCGGTTTCTCATCTGTAAAATTGTTTAAATAATACCTATTTGTTTAAACAAATTAAATTTTGATGATGAGCTAGATACTTGAAATTTTAAATATAGGTCAGAAATGGATCACAATGCAATATTCACTCGGTTTCTTGTCTGTAAAATTGTTTAAATAATACCTATTTGTTTAAACAAATTAAATTTTGATGATGAGCTATATACTTGAAATTTTAAATATAGGTCAGAAATGGATGACATTTCAATATTCACTCGGTTTGTATGACATGGTATGAGTATGGTAAGGTATATTATTGTATGTATGATTTAGTACAGTATGGTAAGATAGAAAAGAAATTCGTATGGTATGGTATGAGTACGGTGAGAATATGGTATGGTGCCGATTTGCAACACAGTCTGGTATAGACAGAAGGGTGATCTGCACAAGGAAGATAATAAACCGTTGTGTCAAGAATTTGCAGAGTTTTTTGGTTTATTATCTTCGATAATGAACCATTGGAATCGCCCAAAGAAAAAAATTTTTTAACCCCCCCTCAAAATTTGTTGGTTTACGTTTCAAGACACGTAGATTCGGAAAATCGAATAAAAAAAAATCCGTCCGTCCGCCGTACGCCGTACGCCGTACACCGTACGCCGTACGCCGTCCCCCGTACGCCGTCCGCCGTCCGCGCCACTTTGCCCAGTTAGCGTTGAGCTAAAATTACGAAATTTGGTTTCTGGGTTTGGACCAGCCCCACAATGATCCTCGAAACTTTTCATAACCCTAGGTCAAGGGGAAGGGGTTCAAAACGAAATTTAAAATTTCGACAATGTCATATCTCAAAATATTTAACTGAATCGTGTAATTTTCAGTTCACTTTTGAATGACCTGAAAAATTACGAATCTTTTAAGACCAATTGGATTTTTGTGCGACCAGCCGTTCGTTCACAGTGAGCGCGCAAAGGTTTAGGAAAAACACTAAACTTTCGCGTCGAAAATGGCCGCTACGTGGGTCAACCTCCAGACGCCCAGAATAAAACTACCTTTTTTCATCTTCCCGGTAAACTCAGCCTAGAAATTTTAACCGTGAGTCGGGGATAGACCACATTGCAATATTCACCCGGTTTCTCATCTGTACAATTGATTAAATAATACCTATTTGTTTAAACAAATTAAATTTTGATGATGAGCTAGATACTTGAAATTTTAAATATAGGTCAGAAATTGATCACAATGCAATATTCACCCGGTATGAAGTTATAACGGAGGTTCACGGTTCCTTACAAATATATAAGGACTATTGTGAAGACATTTGAGACTTTTCAACAGTTTTATTATGAAGTTATAACGGATGTTCACGGTTCCTTACTTTTATATAAGGACTATTGTGAAGAGATTTGAGACTTTTCAACAGTTTTATTATGAAGTTATAACGGAGGTTCAGAGTTCCTTACAAATATATAAGGACTATTGTGAAGACATTTGGGATTTTTCAAAAGTTGTATTATGAAGTTATAACGGTTGGAGGTTCACAGTTCCTTACAAATATATAAGGACTATTGTGAAGACATTTGGGATTTTTCAAAAGTTTTGTTATGCAGTTATAACGGTTGGAGGTTCACAGTTCCTTACAAATATGTCTCAGTAATGAGAACTTGTACGACACCCAAAAACGATATCCAAATAAGAGACCATTATCCGCATTATAACTTTAGAGGTCTGAAAGCTACGAAGTAGGTACCTAACATTTTCAAGGGTCTATAGAAATAGGTACTGACACGTTGGAACCGTTAAGATTGACGAGAAACGAAGGATTAATGCAACTAGGGTCTCAGTCGACGTCCCGTATATCAAGTGCGAGCTGTCAAGTAAGTCTTGAAAAATGCGTTATGACTCTTTGGGAAAAACCGTGATAAACGTTTGACGGTGCGTGCCGCCGTCATTGAAGTGAGCCGAATGGATAAGGATAAGGGATTGAACGTTGTCACTACTTGACTTCAGCTACCTGTCACTTACAGACGGGACAATGGTTTACCCATTTTAGCGAATTTTCGTTTTCAGTACCTTTGGGGGATTTCCCACGGTTTGAATAGGTCTCTACCAGGTTTACGACTCTAATTATCTGAGGATTAGGATATACCATGTGTGCCAAGTAACGTTACCTTTTCTTGTACCATTTTATGACTGTCGAACGATAGGAAAAGAGAATGTCTTCGTAAAGTACTTTTTATGGTGCAGGTACAATATGCAGGTATGTGAGCCTTTCCAGTATAACCTTTTCGGCAACCTTTTTTCCTTGGTGTGCCAATTTTTACAAATTCGTGGATTCTTAGGGAGCCGCACTCGAATATCATGAAATTTCAGTTTGCTTCTTCGAATAAAAAAGGAAAAAGAGTCCCAGTTATGCAGCATGATCGTATGAGCGAATTTTCGAAGCAGTAAGTATTTGTACGAATAAGCAAAAAAGGAGTAGTTTTACGCAAAGTAAAATTTGGGGTGGAAGGGGCGGAATCAAAATTGTTTTGAATGGTATCATACGAGTATTGGGTACGTAACAAATTGTCTTCATGCGATATCTCATTCCGTTATCAGATTAGAGTAGATGAACTGTGAAGAACATCTCAAGTAACAACCTCGCATTTTCAGTTTGAGAACGGAATGAGATATCGCAATTCTGATTTCACCATCGTGTTCAGCAATTTAAAAAAAACCTTTAAAATGAGATGTCACATGTCAGACTGTTTCATTTTTGAATATATGGGTAACCGCTATCTCCCCCATAAAACTCCCCCCCCCCCCCACCACCTTTACAGTGGCCCGATTCTGCCCGTCTACGAACTTAGCCTTTAGATTGCCAAGACCGATTTTTGGTGCAAATTTGAACTTTTTATCTCAATTCTATCGAAAGTTTCCGTCTGGAATGACACATACATTACCTCCCAAGGCTTTGGACTCCCTCATCTTCCAACACGAGCTTCGTCTCATATGGAAGATTAATTTCCACGACATTAATTGTATGATTCTGTATGTATATGTGATTATTGCATAGTATTGGTGATTAACACCAAATCTCCAACATTGTAATTTGTAATTTTGGACATTTATTAATAAATAAATAAAATAAATAAATCAAAACAAGGAAACCATGTCACCCCTGTCATCACATTTGATACTAGTGGACAAACAATCCCTAGAAAAATAATACTGACTGTTCGAAGGAAAATTCATGTCATATCCTCGTAACTAGGGAAATGTAACTCAGACGGGGTTTCACCTACAAAAATCGATTTATGCCGAAATTTTATGATGACTCCTCGATAAAAACAATGAAAACATGTCAAACATGGTAATGCTTTTTGGAGGACAAGATTGTTGGTTATGACTCTTTTGGAGTAACGCGTTTGGCACAAATTTGGATTTACCCCATCAAAAAGACATACTCATGTCAAAAAACTAAAATAGTGATAAGACAGACGATAATGTTTAATCCAACTCGGGATCATCTTACGTATCCGCTAACGGGGGCCTGTCAAAGTTGAAGGGTCAGGGGAAAGAACGAACCAAGTCATTTTTTCTTGAAATTGAGAAGAAAGCATCAAGTAGTTATATTGTTTCAAACTTTACAAAGCCCACACCTTTCGTAGATAAAATAAATCATTTTGTTTTCGCAATTGAGATATTGGAATCATTGGATTCATGGTAAAAAACTAAATCGTATGAAGGTGTCAGAAATGGGAAGAACCCACTCTAGCCGTTTAGTTCGTTCTTTCCCCTTCAGTTGAGAACGGGCCCTGTAAACCAGCCGATACAACTCGTAAAACCAACGTTTACGAGTCGAACAGGTTGAAGAGAATGACAACAGAACCCGATAGGTCCAAAGGGTGACAGAACTTCAAGGGGCAAAGATGGCGACTACACTTCTGCTGCTCGTTCGACGTCCTCAACTCTGGTTAAGTAACAGTCGGAACATTCCTTTGACCGAACAGAACAAAAAAGTTGCCAAGCGCTCTGTATGCTTACATCTCAGAAATAAAAAATCCACATTCATGCAACATGACTATAAGAGCGAATTTTCTGGTTTAAGAATATGAAAAGAAATAACTGGTTTCATGTAAAATTCCCCCATTTTACTGGTTTTATAACAAATTTTCTCTCCATTTTTTGCTGAGTAACACCTCAGTTTATAGAGTTTTTGACGCTGAACCCGATGGTGAAGTCAGTATTGCGATATCTCATTCCGTTATGAGATTAGAGCAGATGAACCGTAAAGAACATCTCAAGTAACAACCACGTTTCTTCACCTTCAAAGTGCTCCAGTTTGAGAACGGAGTGAGATATATCAATTCTGACTTCACCAACGTGTTTACCATTAAAAAATAATTGAAATGATGTATCACTTGTCAGACGTTTTGGGAATTCATGGGTAGTTTTTCCTCCCTTCAAACTCCCCCAACCACCTTGGAGTGGCCCAATTAGCCTTTCGATTGCCAAGGCAGATTTTATGTGAAAATTTGAAATTTTTATCTCAATCCTATCGAGAGTTATCGTCTGGAATGACACATACATACATATAAGTATATAAATACCAGTAAAATGGAGACATTTTATATAAAGCCAGTTACTTTTTCGAAAATTTGCTCATGACTGTTGGTTTTATTCATTAGATCAGGCGTTCCTCGACAACTGATCAAATTTCCGGGTTCGTCACATCTGCGGGAGGTAAATAAAATGTCTCCGGAATCGAAAACAAAGTTTGAGGAATGTTACAAAACTGGTATTTTGTAATCCTTACTTCCAATTTTTTTAATTTTTTCAAAAGCGAAACCAAATCTGCACAATGAATCTTAATTATTAAGATTATTATTATTCTCAATTATTGATAAGTCTGAAGAGTTGGTTGGTTGGTACACGTGTCGACAATGATACTACGGGAGAAGGACGTCCCCAGGGTCGGTTCAATTAAATGCCATAGTATGACTTGCACGAGGCTTAATTGTGATTGCCCTGAAATAAATCAGGTATCATCCACGTGTTATTTGGGTGTGGATATAGACCACTGTCTGAGGTGGGACAGGCATATTGGTGGTCTGAGTACAGCTCTAGTCGCCAATGGCGAAATACCAACGACAAATTATTTGTAGATGGAAATCCACTGCTCCTGTTTGGGGATGTGAAGGGGGCTGCGTAAACCGCTTGGAAGTCAAATAAGGGAAATCAAGATTTTTTTGTTGAAATCTTGAAAAGGCTTCAAAAGTTACGACGGGTTAAATATACATCAACATTTTCCCCTAAAATGAACGGGTGAGAAGACTAAAATATTCGAAAAATATGAGTGAACACGAACGTGTAAATAAACAATTGTTTTGAAAATTACTACCTTTCCAAAGCCAGTAAGCACGAAAACGGTCCAGTTTTTCATGAAAGTGTACACAACCAAACTTCTAACAAATTTAATTTAATTTAGTACCTACTGAACGACATATTTACTACAACGCACCGTTTTCAAGTTATGGCCAAAGAGTGGATTTTCGAATAAATAACTGGTTTTATGTAAAATCTCCAATTTACTGGTTTTATAATAAATGTTGTGTCTTTTTTGCTGAGGGCGGCTCCCATCTGGGTAAATCCTAGTCAAACTAAAACCCAACCGGGTAAAGAATATATATAATAGACCTAACTGGGTACACCGTCCCGAGCTCGCGACGACCCATCTGGATAAAAGCTTCCTCTGGCTAGAAATTCCTGCAGCGACCCATGTGTCTGGATGAATTCGTGGACAGATGGATCTGGGTGAAAGTCTGTCTATCTAGTGAACTATTAATGAAATGAGAAAAGAGAACTACAGCTGATTACATTGGTTAATTATATTATGTAGCTAGTGTATCAGGTATCTATATAATAGGAACCTAAATTATCATACCTAGTAATGACAATATTCACTTTGACAAATTACAGCGGTTGGCGATTTTGATCATGTAGGCCATCTCGTCCTTGTCCTCTAGGTAGGTGTCCCAGCATTGTTATGGAAACTGAAGGTTGTGAGCACCAGCCTTCCTGAGCTTATTAACACTGCCTTGCTTCCAGCTCTCTATTTTCATCTTCGTTTCCATTTGGATCTCCTTGAATGCAGTTAATGTATGTTGGGATGTGGGGTATAAAGCTGTTTGTTGTAATCGCAGTGGTACGATTCAGCACCGTTTGTGGTCGTTAGATGGCTGTCAGGGGGCGAAGCAGCCCACATAGTTGGAGGAAACGAGGCGTCATCTTCAATGTAGGTTGTGTGGACGTAGTACGTAAATGAATTGAGTTCTGTCGGAGCAGTGGCCATCAGAGAAAGAACATGATTAGGCTTATCGGCTCGGCGAGTCCCGAGTCCATGTACCCGGTTGGCCTTTCGTCGAGTTACCCAGATGGGCGACGCCCTTTGCTGAGCAACATTCATCAGTGTAAGAATTTTTGAACGCTGAACACGGTGGTGAAGTCGGAAAATTCTGCGATACTCATCCCGTTAGGTATCAGATTTGAGCAGATGTACCGTGAAGATCATCTCAAGTAATAAGCACGTTTCTTCACCTTCAAAGTGTTCCAGTTTGAGAACGGAATAAGATATCTCAATTCTGAGTTTACCATCGTGTTCAGCGTTAAAAAATCTTTTAAATGGGTTTTCACTTGTCAGACTGTTTCATTTTGGAATTCATCGGTAATTTTTTCCACCTAAAATCATCCCACCTAAAATTCTGCCCATCAACGAACTTAGCCTTTCGATTGCCAAGACAGACTTTTGTGCAAATTGGAACTTTTTAACTCAATTCTATCGAGAGTTGTCGTCTGGAATGACACATAAATAGGTATATATATATTTTGGTGTCTTTTGGCTGTGAATTCATTGACGGTTTGAAACGGAGTTTGGTATCGAATTCGAGTTTTAAAAACTGTGGACCGAGAACAATAGATTCCTTTTCTTCGAAAATTAGCTTAAAAAAACATCCCACAAACCACAGATTACACACATACAGATAAGTTGGACAGAGAGATCTCGTCATATACTTTTAGTGGACGCATAAATCAAGTTGATAGAGCTGTTAAAATTACCACCAGTCGGCGACCGTATTTGTATGAATACTCGAAGACGCGGTCTGGCAGTTTGATGAGTATCCGCTAAACTGCGCCAGTATTGGCGGGCTGAAGTACCTATACCGAACGTCAAGAAAGAGGAAATTTTTCGAAACGGGTTATACGCGCGTGAAACAATTCAAATAAAAACAAAGTGAATGTTTTTTTTAAAGTCAAGTAGAGTAGACGAAGAAGAAGTGCCTGTCACTACTCTTAGGCGGTAAAATATGATGATCAAGTGTCTATAGCATCTTGTTCGTTTCAATAGGGCTGCGTTATCCATGTTGTGTTTCACATTCATCGACGTTGCATTTTCTGTTGGTAGAGAATTCTTCCATAATTAGGTACTTCAGAAACGCTAACGGTGCAAACCTAAAAGAAAATAGGCCCTATACCGGCCCTAAAACCTATAAATGTCAAACTTAATATATCGATATATCCTCGTCATCATTCATACTGTGGTCTTCTTCGCGCCTACCCTTACTACTGAGTCTGTGGACATCCTGACACCAATCTCCTACCATCGCATTTTTTCGGTCTCATCTTATGATCTTCCTCGACGGTCTTGGACGTGTAAGTAGGAACATTTTGACAATTTCTCTGGTAGAACCTGCTAGTAATATTTTACTTTTTTCACTTGTTTACTCCTTCAGCCGTCTGCGAATTGTTGCTTTGGTTTTCTTATAAGCTTCAATATTTGATTCGTAACTCTCCAGCACTGAGGTGAAATTTACATAGTCCAGTAGTTTTATCCAGTAGGAATTCATCTTACAAAATGTGGTGTAAAAAATTTTATTGTTCTATTTGGGACCCAATCACATGAATTGAGTGTTCGCACACCAAATTTTGAACGGCAACACTTTTGTTAGGTAACCAAAAAACCTCGAAAATTTCGGACTTTTTTGTTTTGCCTCCACAACTGTCAATCTTACGCCAAAAGTCACTATGTACAAAACTAAAGTTGATAAAGTTCAACATCGACGGAAAAAAAGTTGGAAATTGATCAAATATTGGCAAGTTTTACCAATTTTTGCAAAAACTGACACTACTCGATTTTCAATGTGCCGTACTGCTACAACATCAAACCCAATCGCCAACATCTCGTCCTAAAATTTGGAGAGCATCAATCGGAGTGTTCAAAAATCATCAACATTTTAAAATTGGTCAAAGTTTTAGTGAAAGGGGAACGGAGGCTGGACAGTGTCTTGCGGTTGCATGAGTGGTTGCACCACAGCAGCTTGGTCCTGCAACAAATCAGGTTTGTACTTTCTGCAAGAACTGCTCAGGAATCTCCTGCGAGAATGTCAACTCCTCATCCCAACAAGAAGCTGAAGAGGAGGACTTAGAGTACGAGCTTGACACTCTCGAATGGATAATGTTCCGACTCCACCCTTAGAACGCGGTGCCCCTGGTCGTTCCAAAAGACAAAAAAGGCCTCGCTAAATCCTGTTTTTTCCAAAAAATTATATCATGTCTACTCATCATTTGCAGTAGTGCTCTAAAGAATAATTGCATAGTTACTATTTTCATCTAATTATTACGATTTGGTAATACGATAAATAATGATCTAAGAATGGTGTCAAGGGAGATTTTGAGTCATTGGTATCACTGAGAGTCGTTTTCTCCTTGCAACGCCGATAAGAAAATGAGTAGGTACCTAAAATGTCACTAAAAGTTTGGCCAATTTAAAAATGTTGGTGATTTTTGAACACTTCAAATTTTAGGGCCTAATGTTGGCGATTGGGTTTATGTTGTACTGTTCACATTGAAAATCGAGTTGCGTCAGTTTTTGCAAAAATTGGTAAAAATCGCCATTTTTTTATCAATCGTAAAACATTTTCTATTCAACCGATTTCTGGCGTTTATTTTCTTAACCCTTTCACCCCCGAATTATGAATCGACTGGGAAAAAAAAATTTCACTACGGCATCTTGTTAGGTATGCCCCCAGTAGGTTCTGTGATTTTTCTCATAATTTTCCAGCCAATATTTTAGAAGATACGGAATGGTTGCCCTGAGGCAACTTTGGGGAGCAGTGGAGGTCAAATTCAAAACCAGCGAAATTCCAAACATATAACTTTATTTCTCGTTTGGGATCACAGAATTCGAATAAAAAACTGCATCAAGTAACAATTTCGAGTGTTTAGGGCTCTTTCAGTCAGGTGAATAAATAATTTATTCTGATTATTACAACTTGAATATACTATCTACCCCGATTTATATAAACGAATAGTTAGAAGATAAATCGCAGATTATATTTTAGAAAATAATCCTCAGATCACAATACAAATTTTCACAGCTTAGTTTATAGTCTCATTGTTTCAAATACCTACATTATTAGGAACCACTCAGTCTTAGATGAATAAAAGTGTAGGTAACTATTCGAAATCTCTTGTTCTGCAAAAAAATGTCTTAGAACTTTCTCAGATTTGGAAAGTGTCCTTTCCGAAGTTTTTTACAAACTGGAAAAATTTTCTTATAAAAATTAAAATAACTGTAAAGGACAGTTGGATACGTACTTCTACCTAAGGACAATGAACAATTTTAACACAATTTCTGTCTGGAGTAAAGCACAAGTGCACTTTACATTTTGGGCATGTAACTGTGGTGGTTTTTTTACACTGCCGACACTTATTCTTTTTCGCTGCAAATTCGGGAATGTGTCCAATTTGATCGAAGCGAACACATCCAATAGGGTCTGGAGCAAAAAGCCTCCTCTTCTTCACCGCAGGTGGTTTACTTGAATCTCCACTCGGCCGTCCACGTTTTTTCCTGTCAGAAAGTTTGTTGGCAGTCGTGAGGCCATGGGCGATTTCCGACATGAAATTCACTAGTCGAAGAGAGGCCTTTACACCTCTTTGTTTGCAGTGTCTTCTATACAGAAGCCATCCATTCACCACAGCAATGTTGAGGCACCATAAAACTATCCTCATGTACCATTTCGTCGATCGTACATCAATCCGATACAGTTCAACAAGCATGTCCATGAGATCGACTCCTCCCATGAAAGTATTATATTCCTTGACTACATTAGGCCTTTCAATTTCAACGTGTTTCTTCAGTTTTTGGTCGAAGCGTTTACACTTGTTGATGGGTTCGATTGAACAGTAGGAGGATATCAGATTGATTGCCTTTGAGTCAAACCATCTGACTATACTCAAGGAACCGTCTGGCAGCAGAATTTTGGTGTCCATCGAACCTCTCCCTTCATTTTTCAAATCAGCGTCACTTTTCAGGGGGCAGCGACCAGTCCGATCGGCCCTAATTGTTCCAACTGACCAAATTTGCCTTTCTCTGAGGGCGAGACATAGTGGAATAGAAGAAAACCAGTTATAAAAAAAAAACTTTGAAGTTCTGTTTACTTGGCAGACTTTTAGTCAGCTCGATACTATGTCGCTCGAAATTCCAAGCCCATGATCAGCACAGGTACCTTCTCCCACATAAACACGAAAATCGTGAATTATTCCTGTACTGCTCGTGCGGGTGAATACTTGAATACCGGCACTCTCTGGACCAGTACATAGCCAACTGGGGCATGGGTACAATCCCCATGTGAATCAACATTCCAAGGTACCTACATTTCAATTTCAGCCCTTGTCACACCAAGTTCGTCCCCTTTTTCTTGAAGCGCATATTTATTGGATTCCACGACAATGTAGTCAATCAACCCGCTGTCGAAGAAGGATGTAAAATAATCGAGAGGACTCATATCTTCTGATGGAGGGGGTGGTAAGGAACTTTTCCATTTTACATCAGGTGGCGGAACGAAAACATTGGCACTTTTTTCAGGCGGCCAACCATTGCGCTTCGCCTGAAACGCAAGATTGTTTCAAATTCAAGTTGACAGTAGTGGGAGGGGGGGGGAGGGGGCTACGGTATATATCAACATTTCGTTTATCAAGAAATTATATGAAAATGAAAGATTTATACAACAAAAAGCCACAAAAGCAAGGCGAAAAGTCATCTGGCAAGACAGCTCCACTCACCCCCGAAGTTGCCTGGAGGCAACTAAACTTATTATCATCGCCAGGAGCACAGTATTCACTGAATCTTTTACGTCAATATTATTCCTCAAAGTAAATATTGTATATTCAACTAAAATACTTTTTTTTGGGACGCCACAAATACGGGAAGTAATCAAAATAACATAATTACCTTAGCCGCTCGTAGGCCCGCCTGGTAAACACTGAATGATATCTCATATCAGTGATAAGAGGAAACTGATATGGGAAAAAAATCGATTGTAAAGTGATCAAAGGATGTTACAATCGATGTAGAAACATCGCAACAAAAAGATAAGTCGATTCTGAAGCCGTAGGTTCGCGCCAAAAGTTCGGTTTGTACGTATTGACTTTTGGCGTAAGATTGACAGCTGTGGAGTTAAAAGTCATAACCCGAAGAAAGTCCGAAAATTCGGAGGTGGTCCGGGCTACCAAAAGTTTCGCCGTTCGAAATGTTATGTGCAAACCCTGAATTCATGTGATTGTGTCCCAAATAGACCAATTAAAACAATAAAATCTTTTACAACACCTTTTGCAAGACAAATTCCTCTAACTACTGGACTATAGGGCAGATGAACTGTGAAGAACAACTGAAGTAACAACCACGTTTCTTCATCTTCAAAGTGCTCCAGTTTGAGAACGGAATAAGATATATCTTTGTAATGATTGTTACTTCACCTTCGTGTTCAGCGTTGAAAAATCTATAAGCCGAGGTGTTACTCGGCAAAAAAAGGAGAAAAATGTTTTATAAATCCAGTAAAATAGAGACATTTTACATAAAATCGGTTATTTCTTCTGAAATTCCATGCTGCAGGAGTGTGGATTTTTTTAACCATGGTGTTTGTCATAAAAATGGCTAAATACTGCCGTTTTTTTGGTTTATTATTTTCGATAATGAACCATTGGAATCGCCCAAAGAAAATTTTTTTTTAACCCCATGTCAAAATTTGTTGGTTTACGTTTCAAGATACGTAGATTCAGAAAATCGAATAATAAAAAAATCCGTCCGTACGCCGTCTGCGGCACTTTGCCCAGTTATTTTACCCACGCTACGGCGGGCGGCGTGGTCGGGGGGGAAGGGGCGGGGCGAACCCCCCTCTCACAGACATTCCCGGTCTGCCCATCCCCCACCCTTGGCACAATTGTAGACTAGCAAATATATACTGGACCTTCTTTCTGTAGCTTTACTTCTTTAGTGCTACCTCTACTGAACACAGCTACCTAACACCAATCTCCTGACACCTCTACCTCTACCTGACACTTGGACCTCTACCTGACACCAATCGCCCACCATCGCATTTTTTCGGTCTCACCGTATTCATTTGATCTTCCTCGGCGGTCTTCGACGTGTAAGTAGGAACATTTTGACAATTTCTCTGGTAGAACCTGCTAGTAATATTTTACTTTTTTCACTTGTTTACTCCTTCGGCCGTCAGCGAATGGTTGCTTTGGTTTTCTTATAAGCTTCGATATTTGATTCGTAACTCTCCAGCACTGAGGTGAAATTTACAACGTACCTAGTCACTGAGGTCGTGTCTGATGTATCATGCCTGATATCACATTTCAATAGTATTGGTTTCAAATTGACATAACATATTATGTTCATTCGGTTAATCCCAAAAACTATTTTCGTCACCATCGTAACCATTTTTTTGCCGAGTAACACCTCAGTATATATATTTATATACGATCTTCAGCTCCAGTTTGAGAACAGAATAAGATATCGCAATTCTGATTTCACCATCGGGTTCAGCGTCAAAAAACCATTAAAATAAGATGTCAATTGTCAGAATGTTTCATTTTGGGAATTTATGGTCAATTATGGGTCATCGAACAAAGTTTAAAATTTCAAGTCCCTAGCCCAAACTTCGTGATTTTTGCTCAACGCGAATTGGCTAACTGCTTTTGACATTTTATGTGTTGGCTTTGGCACATTAAATAAAAAACTGTCACGAAAAAGTGTCCTCGAAAAGGGTTACCTACATTTTACAATAATTTTCACTTACAACCAAGCCGTTGCTATGGAAATTAAACTTTTGTAGTTTTCATCGGACAAAAATCGTTCTCCATTCGATCGAAAGCTCTCGAATTATAACGCATTTCTTGGGTATTTGTTCTTGGTATTTAAATCAGACTTATATATATTTTTATGTTATAAATAGATATAGTGAACACTGCCGCTTGTTTTGTGATCGATTGCTTGAGGTTGAGGTTACCTACATTTCTGTTTTCATTAAAATAATACTACATCCAAACAAAGTTGGTCGTATAGGAAACTGGGATTCGTTGTTTTTTTATTGTTAGTTTTGATTTAGCTATCAGCGTGATGCATTTGTCTAACTGAAACGTCCATATCAATGTGATCAAAAATAAATTAGTTACTGAACGGTTTGCAAGCATTTAGTTTTGTAGGGCATCGATTGATGTTCAGTTAGATCGATGGGTGTGAAGGATCCATCAAATAACAGTCTTTTATTTCTATAAAAGAAGTACCTACCAACAAACATGCGAAATTACCACCTAATTCCACCTACCTACGCCGGCAAACATTTTATTCGATTTTCTGAATCTACGTGTCTTGAAACGTCAATCCTCTGCTGGGCGTGGCTAATACGGTTATTTCTTTGTAATAGGTTATCGAATAACACCGACCGTCTGGTAATAGGTTGTGGTATTAGGTTATTTTGGTAATAGTATACAATCGATTTTGGAACCTTTCCAGCGCCCAAAGCGGACTGGATTTTCAGGCTCATAACCGATCTTGATTCATTTTTAATTCTCATCATTAGCTCCTATGAGAACTTTATGTTGTTATAATTTTAGTAGGTACTCTATCGAAAATTTGATAGTTTTTAAAAATTAAAAATAAATAATATTTATGACCATGCAAATATTTTTGACCATTATCAACTCATCAAGTAACTTTGCATGGTCAAACCCCAATGTTAGCTGGATGTGTGACAGTGGCTGTTTCTAAACTACTTTCTGTTCCTGGGATACCCTGATTGGTGAGCTAAGTTAGTTAGCCGGCTATTTACACGAATGTTGAGAAGAATGAGAAGTCAGTCTCCGTGAGGTCCCCTAGACACTATCGCCCAGCTTGGATATCGGCTCTGTGTCAGCATATCCGTCGCAGCTCAAGTGGTTCTACCAAAAAACTTGGTGAATAACATTTGTTTTCACGCTCACTTGAACCTGAATGTTCCGCCTTACGTTTCAACAATATGTTGTATAAACACTACAATACTCTTGCTCTTGTTGGGAATACAGAATTAAATGATGGGATCAACAACATCATTTGATCGTCCAATAATTTGATTATCGGATTAATTGAATCGTACAATGCCATTTCTATGACCCCCGATTTCCCTCCACTCTTTTTGGAAAATGGTCCCTTATAGTGATATCCATGTAATAGAGACTTAGCGACATGAAAAACTGAAACTTTCGTTAAAATTCGTTAAAACTATCAGTTTAAAATTCTGTCGGTACTCAATAGGGTACTTGCCCCCTCAATTCCTGTTCGAGTACCTATATAATTTAATGTTACCCAAAGAAGTTCAATAGGTACTACCGAGTTCTTTTCAAAAGCACGTGTGTTATATATTGCGTGTTATTATTTCAGAGCCAGTCGACAGATATTGAAATCACCCTACCTGGAAACTCGCTTGCTGATCATACGCAATCATGAGCCAACACAGGAATGAAGCTGAAAATTGCCTAAGGTAAGCTTTGTTAAGGATTCTATTTTCTGAATACAGTCTTACCATTTTAATTCATAGTGTACAATAATGAACCTTTGACAACAACCACTAAACAACATAACCCCAAGCTGAAAATGAGGAAAGATTTACTGACCAGGAGCCAACTTGTACCTTTTACAGTTTCCACTGTTGTTGGTGTCATTTCCAATAATAAGTATGCAAGTATACATTCACTTTGGCAAGTGAAAACGAGAAAAAAACTTAGAATCAATTCGTGTTGACACGTATTTACCTTAGATTCATTTGGAGTTTTTCATTAATAATACCAACTTCGCTCTCGCAACACCATAAACCACAAGGCAATTCCGATGGTATAAGTAGACTCTCTATAATTCAATTCACTTGATCCAATCGGAGAGTCGATATATTGTGCAACTGAAACACTGTGTGATGCCACCCAAGTCTTCATTAACACCCTCTTAAATGTTGAATAATTCTTGAGGAAGAAGGGTCCTTTGAAATTAATGACTCTAAATTATCTCTAAATAAGGAGCTCCTGTTCCACAAATGAAATCCGTTTGTTAGCAGTAACAAATTATGATTAAGTTGACTTGAAAGGTTAAAGAATAATGTTCGGTAGAAATGTAAAAAATCCACAGTCATGCAGAATGGCTGTAAGATCGAATTTTCGAAGAATTAACTGGGTTTATGTGAAATTTCTCCATTGAAAGACTTGATGAAGAACCACGTTCCTTCATCTTCAAAGTGTTCACTTTGAGAGCAAAAAGGGAAGTCGCAATACTGATTTCAGACTGTTTCATTTTGGGAATTTATCCCCCCCCCCCCCCAACACCACAAACCCCCCTCAGCTTATAGATCTCTTAACGCTGGACACGATGGTGAAGTCAGAATTGCGATATCTCATACCGATATCAGATTAGAGCAGACTAAACATGAAGAACATCTCAAGTATCAACCACGTTTCTTCATCTTCAATGTGCTCCAGTTTGAGAACGGAATAAGATATCGCAATTCTAATTTCACATCGTGTTCAGCATAAAAAACCAAGGAGGTGTCACTTGTCAGAATGTTTTGGGAATTTATGGTTAATTTCAGAATATTTTGGGAATTTATGGTTAATTTTTCCCCCTCCCCTTAGAGTAAGGCCGCATTGCAGGATGCTAGATGGTCGCATGGAGGTTGGATGGAGCGAGGCTACCAGGATGGAATATCAAACACGACTGATATGGGTGGATACACGCCAGGCGGTTCCCTAGGATGGTTTCTGGGGCCACTGCGGCTACCGTCGTTCCGTTACTCACGTTTATAAATAGCTGGATGGTCGCCAGGCAGGTAACTACCATCCGACATCCTACCAACCTTCCTGCAGTGCGGCCTCGGGTTTATTAGGGTGGCTCGATTCAGCCCGTCTACGAACTTAGCCTATCAATTGCCAGGACGGAGTTTTTATGTCGGATACTGTCTTTGTGTTACCTACCTGACATGAGGGGACGTCACGTACCTTATCAGTTACAAAAAATATCATCTTTTTCTCTATACTGTAAATTTTTAATCTCAAGTATACAAATCCTTTAACTTTGTCCTCTCCGCTCATTGTCCTGAAAGTGTAGGTAAGGTTGTAATATTTGAATATTCTTGCCCAACTTCTTTAAAAATTCGTATTTAATCATTGTAATATTTGCTCGGGGTCGTATAATCCCTTTCCCGGTTGATTTTCTATGAGCACTTTCAGTTCAATAAGCGAAGGCAAATCTAGTTTTTTTGATCTGAAATTCTATTGTTTAAGGCATCCTCTAATTCTGTGTTATTAGCTACCTTAATACCCGTTGGGTGATTTCTTGTTCCTACAAAATTGTTCTGGATGATAGCGACCAGGGTATCCCAATTTTCCACAAATCGTGCAAGGAGTTTTTCCTTGTTCGTGATTTTTATTCGAATTTGATTTAATTCCGTTTAGTCTGCCGTTAAGTCTTCACTTCTTAATTCCGTTAAGTCTTAATTTCTTAATTCTTAATTCCGTTAATTTCTTGTTCCTACAAAATTGTTCTGGATGATAGCGACCAGGGTATCCCAATTTTCCACAAATCGTGCAAGGAGTTTTTCCTTGTTCGTGATTTTTATTCGAATTTGATTTAATCCCGTTAAGTCTTCACTTCTTAATTCCGTTAAGTCTTAATTTCTTAATTCTTAATTTTGTTAATTTCTTGTTCCTACAAAATTGTTCTGGATGATAGCGACCAGGGTATCCCAATTTTCCACAAATCGTGCAAGGAGTTTTTCCTTGTTCGTGATTTTTATTCTAATTTATATTTAATCCCGTTAAGTATTCCGTTAAGTCTGCATGTCTTAATTCCGTCAAGTCCTAATTTCTTAATTCTTAATTCCGTTAATTTCTTGTTCCTACAAAATTGTTCTGGATGATAGCGACCAGGGTATCCCAATTTTCCACAAATCGTGCAAGGAGTTTTTCCTTGTTTGTGATTTTATTTGAATTTGATTTAATTCCGTTATTATTGTTTGAGCTCTCGGGATATTTGAACTTATATATCGAGGGTGAAGTGGCAACAAGGCCTACCTCAAGTGGGGCTGAACAACACGGCCTACCTGAGATAGGGCTGGTCAACATGGCCTACCTCGAATGGTGCAACATGACATATAGACTGACCAGTACGGACAAAATGTCGGATACTGTCTTTGTGTTACCTACCTGACATGAGGGGACGTCACGTACCTCATAACAAATTATTGGGCACAGAGGTTGAAGCCGATAGAAAAGAAATTATCGGTAGTTACCCCATCATGGAATCGCAGTATTTTCGGACGTATAATTTTTTTGGTTTATTATCTTCGATAATGAACCATTGGAATCGCCTAAAGAAAAAGATTTTTGAACCCCCCCTCAAAATTTGTTGGTTTACGTTTCAAGATACGTAGATTCAGAAAATCGAATAAAAAAAAGCCGTCCGTCCGCCGTCCGCGGCATTTTGCCCAGTTAGCGTTGAGTTAAAATTCAGCTGATACCTAGTGATATTTAAATACCTGTGATTATGAGTGATTTTGAAAAATAATTGTTATATTTTTTAATCAAAAACTTTCATAAGTAATTTGGTACCTACTGTCCTTCTCTGTGACCAATAAACTTCATTATCTTTAGTTTCAGGGACATTTTCAATGGGTTTTCTTCTTTAGAGTTAGGTGTCATGCTTCTCTCATTGAGTAATGACATCCAAAATCAATTTTTGTGTTTTCGAAGTCAAAATATCTTGAACATATTTCATTTCGACGGGAACCTCAAGCACGAATGTGGCATTTTAACCACAATGTCCAATGCCACAACCCCCATTGGTATGAAATAGTTATTTGACATGTGATGTATAAAAATATTCGTTCTTTTCGCTACTGCTGAAGCAGGGGTAGGAGGTCAGGTGAGCTGATTAAAAAACTCTGCAAAATCTTGATACATCGGATTATCTTCTTTGTGCAGATTACCCTTCTGTATAGATCACTAAACGGTAGATTGATTGCCTATCATTATTTAAAATACTTACGCCAATTTTATATGTATATTAGGTAGGTATGAAAATGGTTCGTAAAGTACTCTAGGTACCCCCTTCCCTGAGGGGGGGGGGGCTAGACTCTAGAGACCCTAGACCCCCTCTGGGGGCTGGGTACTCACGGGTTCAAAACACATCAATTTCGAAATCTGAAACCGATACCGTTCCATATGAATTTTCGGAGATATGAAATTTTCCAAATTTTCAAAACATCTGCCTCAGCAATCAAAAGGCTAAGTTCGTAGATGACCAGAATCGGGCCACTCTAAGGGGGGGGGTTTGGGGAGTTTTAGGGGGAAAAACTCCTCATAAATTCCCAAAATGAAACATTCTGACAACTGACACCTCATTTTAAAGGTTTTTGTGTGCTGAACACGATGGTGAAATCAGAATTGCGTCTCATTCCTTTCTCAAACTAGATCACTTTGAAGAAACGTGGTTGTTACTTGATATGATCTTCATGTTAAGTCTGCTCTAATCTGGTAGCGGGATGAGATATCACAATTTAGACTTCACCGTCGTGTTTAGAGTTGAAATATCCAATAGTTGAGGGGGGTTTTAGGGTGTTGGGGGGGTTCACTCAAAAAATGAAAGTCTGACAAGTGACATTTCATTTTAAAGGTTTTTACACGCTGAATACGATCGTAAATACCTCGATACCTTATTTCGTTCGCTAACTTGAGTACTTTGAAGATAAAGAATACGTTCTTCATGGTTAATCTGCTCTAATCTGATGACGGAATGCGATATCGCAATTCTGACTTCTCCGTCGTGTTCAGCGTTGAAATGTCCAAAAGCTGAGGGGGGTTTTGAAGAGGTATGGGGGGGGGGGAAGAGGTACCCATAAACCCATAAATTCCAAAAATGAAACGGTCTGTCAAGTGACACCTCATTTTAAAGATTTTTACACGCTGGGGAAGTCAGAATTGCTATATCTTATTCTGCTCTCAAACTGGAGCACTTTGAAGATGAAGATACGTGGTTGATACTTCATGGATGATCTTCATGGATCTTCATGGACATTAATGGAAAACATTAAATTTACATAAAACCAATTATTCCTAGTAAAATTCGCTCTTATAGCCATGCTGCATGACTGTGGACTTTTTGTTGTTTAAGTTGAAAAGACCTACCTATAGGGGCAATATGCAAGAATAAATTAAGCAAATCAATAAAATTATAAATTATTTAACTAATACAATTATTGATGAATTATTATAATTAATTAATATTATCTAATTAATACAAATTCTACATTTTTTTCTAAATTAATTAATCCAATTATTGATGATGTTGAGGGATGTCGAGGGTCGGTCAAATGTTTTTTTTTTTTTTTTTTTTTTTTCGAAGAATATATTTCTTCATCTTCAGGGCCTAAAAACAGTTTCATAATATTGATTACAGTTCTATTGTGAGAAAGTTGTTGTAGTTATTTAATTACCATTAGTTATAGTTGTTGTAGTTATTTAGTTATATTTAGTTACAGTAATAATTTAGTTGTAGGTAGTTTTTATAAACAATTTGGTTAAACGAATGACGTTAAAACAGATAGCTAAAGAGATAAATTGAAATGGTGTGTGGGATGTACAATAATTTGTGACTTACAGTTTCAAAAAATGGAGTTAGACTCCAACAGGGAAGTTCTTTCCTCCAGGGCACCGGAGTTACAACTTAACAACTTAGCTTAAAGTTACCTATATATATATACGGATGAAAGTATATCCAAGAGTGGGGTAACAAAAGCCAGGACATCGTGGCGCCAAGAAACGTGTGAAAATTGAACAAACAAAGTCGTAAAAAGCAGGTACTTTAAAAAGGTCGGTGTTATTCCAACTAACTTCATAAAATGGTACACATGCGAAAAATAGAAAAACATTTGTGAATTTTCTAGTGAGACATGTTTGTGACGTGCCGATTTTCAATTGTTTAAAATGGTACCCGATGCCGTGCAATAGTGTTGTTGGATGGAACTGATGAAACTGGGGATTTGAGATTGATCCGTGGTTGCTACCTCTGCCATAAGTGTGTGTGGTTTTGTTGACCGTCAGTAACAATGATGATGAGGGATGTCGAGGGTCGGTCAAATGTCGGTCATTTGACCGACCCTCGACATCCCTCAACATCATTGTTACTGACGGTCAACAAAACCACACACACAATTATTGATGTATTATTTTAATTAATTACCAAATAATTAATAGACGTCTACATTATTCATATAATTAGTAATTTAAAAAAGATTAATTAATTATAGTAGATAGTTGATGCTTAAAAATTATTGAAACGTAACTGAAACCTTGAGAATTCAAGGTTCATTTACATAATATGTATGTATGTAAACAAGTACAGTAAAAGTTGTAGTGTATCTAGGAATGCGGCAGCGTTCCGTCTAGTCAAGCGAACAATTTGAGAAGAACAAACGGTACCTATCGTATCTATAATACCGTATCTATAATTTTAAAGCATAAAAACGGCCTATTTTTGAAAATCTGGATTTTCTGATAATCCGGATGAGGTTTGGTCCTAATTATTCCATATTATCGACGCTCTATTGTATATTAGCGAATTTCGAAGTAAAGGAAGCATTTTGAATATCATTTTGGACGTTGCAGTTTATATTACGTATTGTTTTGCCCTCTTCTTACGTAGTTCTCAATTTGTTTGCTTAGCAGGGCGGAACGCTACGGCGTTCCTAGCTGCATAATTTGTGGCATTTATTGTTCGTAATGATGTTATGTCGAAGATTCCCATTTCTTTGATTTTTAATTTTTGTGAATGTTTAATTTCCAGAGAGGCGTATAAAACTTGGAGCATTGAAGACTTTGAGCTTGAGAGAATTTTAGGAAGCGGCGGTTTCGGTGATGTGTATTTCGCCATTGAACGGAAAAGTGGACATCGTGTCGCTATCAAAGCTCAAATGAAAGCGTCCATCGAAGAGCATATGAAGGAACAGGTGGTAGCGGAAATTATGATTAATGCTCTCCTGAATCACCCTCATATAATTCCCCTTTATACTTTTTTCCACGACCAAGACAACATATACACTGTGATGGAGTACGCACCATCTACTGTGTTCGACCTCATGACAGCTCATAAATTCAATAGATTCCCGGAGAAGGTGGCAGCCAAGTATGTCTGCCAGGTTAGTGATGCCCTGCACTACATGCACAAGCGTTCTTTAATGCATAGGGATGTAAAACCAGAAAATGTGTTAGTTGACGTTTATGGCAACGGCAAGTTGGCGGACTTTGGGTATGCCACGTATTCCTCCAAGCGCAAGAAAAATTGCAAATACTGCGGCACGTTGGAGTATATGTCACCAGAAATGGTACAACGGCTTCCTTACACTTACAAAATTGATAATTGGGCTTTAGGAGTTATGGCCTTTGAACTCCTAGTGGGGAGGAGTCCATTTTACTCCTCGAAAAGAAATACAACAAGAAATAACATAATTAATCGGAGAATAAATTTTCCAAAAATAATCAATACAGACGCCAAAAGTCTTATTCTTAGACTTTTGGACATCAATCCTGTCAAACGTCTTATGTTATCGAAAGCTATGACCCACAAGTGGATAAGAAAACACTATGACCATCCATCTAACGAGCTTAACATTTAGTACCTACTTATTTTACCTACTTATACTTGGCTGCCACATTCTCAGGGATTCTTTTGAACTTCTGAGCTGTCATCATAATATGATGACCACCGAATTCTAGGAGTTTTTTTAAACTTTTATTAGATATTATTTAATTAATTATTATTATAATTATTTAATTAAATAATTCGATATTATCTACAGTTGTACTCCTTGCCAAATCGTCTCGTAATCCAGAAGATGAGGTTATTCATTCTGGTCAACCTTTCGTTTGCTATCAGGGATTGATATCATTGATCCCAGGGTTGTAAACCAAATTTGTCATTTGTCAAAAATCATTTAATGATATCATATATATTATTTCTTCTGTCAATCAGAATATATATTCCATGTATGTTGTAATTAAAATTATTATTTTTATGAAATTATTTCTTCTATCAATCAGAATACATATTCCATGTAAGTTGTAAATAAAATTATTATTACCTATTATGAAATTATTTCTTCTATCAATCAGAATATCTATTCCGTGTATGTTGTAAATAAAATTATTATTATTATGAAATTATTTCTTCTATCAATCAGAATACATATTCCATGTAAGTTGTAAATAAAATTATTATTACCTATTATGAAATTACTTCTTCTATCAATCAGAATATATATTCCGTGTAAGTTGTAAATAGAGTTATTATTATTATGAAATTATTTCTTCTATCAGTCAGAATATATATTCTGTGTAAGTTGTAAATAAAATTATTATTATTATGAAATTATTTCTTCTATCAATCAGAATATATATTCCGTGTAAGTTGTAAATAAAATTATTATTACCTATTATGAAATTATTTCTTCTATCAGTCAGAATATATTCCGTTTAAGTTGTAAATAAAATTATTATTATTATGAAATTATTTCTTCTATCAGTCAGAATATATTCCGTTTAAGTTGTAAATAAAATTATTATTATTATGAAATTATTTCTTCTGTCAATCAGAATATATAGGAGTCCTACTCATTTCTGACAGACTTGGAACGTTTTATTTTGAATGCTAAAAAAGTGATGAGTGTGATAACTGGGGATGTGAACATCGATCTTTGAAAATCTGACAGGCTAACAAACGCCTATCTCGAAAAAGTTAGCTGCGCAGGTTTCGCTAATAAGAATTATCATCCAACCCCGCACCATTATTTTTTCAAAGGGGGTGCGACTTTATGGGAGTTGACCTGGAAATAGGAATATGTCCATATATCATGTAATGGTCAGTTATATCGGTTCCAATTGTACTACTATTAAATTTTAAGTAAGTAATTGGAACCGATATAACTGACCATTACATGACATATGGACATATTCCTATTTCCAGGTCAACTCCCATAAAGTCGGAATGTATCAAAGAGCGATTACATGAAAATAAATTTTCGAAGCAGTTGTCAGCTATAGGTAATCTGGGAGGATCATTTGTACACAAAAACAGACGTCAACGAAGCAGTGGAATCATTCTATAACTTAGTGAATAACGCAAGGGATAAATCATACGAGAATAAAATAATACACAAAGTTAACGTAAAACTGAAACCGTGGATGACAGGAGCAATTTTAAAATCAGTAAAAAAAAAAAAAAAAAAAGGCGAAAATGAGAATTAAGTGCTAAAAGAAACATACTGGAATTACAGGAACAAACTAGCAACATTGATGAATATTACAAGCGAAAAGAACTCCACATTTTAAGTGTCCAGCAGCTATACACCCTCAGTTTGTGTAAATATATTGTAAATAATAAAAAATGAATATAATGATAACTTCAGATACCTGAGAGGGAAACCTTACAGAATGGAGTTACCTAAAATAAGGAATATGTTCTGCGGACGTAGCCCAAAATACCGAATGATAGTAGTATTCAACTATTTATTCAGTTATCCATCCACTATTCATCAATCATAACTACTACCCTATGCACAAAGTAATTAATACTGAAAAACCATATCATATCATTTGACGAACTGATTTCAAGATCTTGACGTACGATATCCCACTTATGCACTAAATTAATGTACCCCAGACACAGTAAAATATACACTGTGTTTCATTTCGTGACGGTCACAGGCTAAGAAGATATTGGACAATAAAATAATGAAACGCACCGCAACAACAGTGAAAAAATAAAATAAACAGTGGAAATAATAAATAATAAAAAATAAATATACTTAAAATATTAAGTGGAATGTGCTCAAATACAAGTGCCTCGGGAGTGATGAATACATTGGTCATTTCACTATTACGGTCATAGGTCATTTCACTTCTTGTCCAAAGCATTTTTCTCAGAAACTACAATACTTGGACCGATTTTTCTTTATTTGGAATGTACATCTCGTTGAGCTTGATAGAGTGCATGGTGAATCAAGGCTAAGTGTATTGTTGCCTTATTAAGTTCAAATAAACGTCACTAACGGCGGCTCAACGTAAGACTGAAAAAATACTGTGTTTCCATGTTCTTCATACGTTTCAACTCCACAGTTGGGGAAGAAAATTGTTGTAAGCGTTAGGAATTCAACTGTAACGGGATTTTCAACGAAGGAGGCGGTATGGTTTTAAAACATTCCGCATTTTCTTATACAACTCGGAAAAAATTAAGTAAACTTCCCAAGATGTGCGTTTTTCTCACTCCTTAGGCGGCAACTCACTCCCTAGATTTAAATAATTTTAATTAATTAATATTATTATTAGTGATTAAGTGCGCCCACATAACAGATTTACTACTACCAACCTCCTGAACAAGTTCAGGCCGAAAAAAACGATGTTTCAAGCCATTTTAGAAACAGTAAATGTCAGAACGACATTGTACCAAAATTGTAAAAGTACCCACATGTAAATTTGACGAGTACAATTGAAACCCGACTAGTCCAAAAAATCGATTTTCGTTTTTTGATCAATTCTGCATCCTTTAAGGTGCTGAAAATCTCAAATCTATGTCAAATGGGCGAGGGCAGCAGTTTTTTCGCATTTCCTGGTTACTTGGGTTTTGTGGGTTCGGGTTTCTGAAACGACTGATTCAATTTGCTGTACAAAAATTAAGTAGGTACATATACCTACCTTTTTCTTTCATCATTGTAGACAGGTTAATAACAAATTAAATTCAATATTATTCTTATCAATATCTCCCAATTCCTCAACCTAGTATAGGTAAATTCATAGGGAAACCGTTCTGGTGGTTGGACTAACGTTCTCTCCTTGGCTAACAATGGCAATGCTACGGAAATTTTCGGGGTTCTTCTGGACCTGCTGTTCATTCTCGAAGCCCTCGTTTCCGACAATGCGTTTACCCATAAAACGTTTCTATAAGTTGACGACCTTCAAGGTATTTGACTCCTGCCTATGTAGCGGGTTGCTTTGTGACTCGTTCCTCGAAAGGGATATTGGTCTGATTACAATCAGTGGTGGATTTCGGATTTCGCAGGAGTTGAATACCCAGAAAACTTATAGAAACGTTTTATGGGTAAACGCGCCGTCGGAAACGAGGGCATCGAGCCTTTCCTTTGTGGCTGTACTCAGGGGTTTTGTCAACCCAGTGGTAAAATCTGATCGATGTGACGCTTCAATATTCTTCCATCATCCGTTGAAACGCTATGAATGCAATACTACTAAAAGCTCTGCAAATTCTTGACACAACGGTTCATTATCTTCTTTGTACAGACCACCCAGAACAAACCTTCGAAATTACCTTCATTTTCCGTAGCACGAAACTTACCTCAGAACAAAAAACTCGACATCACTAAAACCATATGATGTTCCAAACAGCTCGTTAGTATGAAAATTGACCTGTATTTCAACCGTTTGATTCACGATCGGGTTGACAGGCTCAACCTTTGAGCCGTCATTGTGAACGAACGGCTGGTCGTACGAAGCTGCGGATGGTCTTAAAACATTCTTAGGAATAAACGCTATCTAAATATGAAATAAAAAACATACCGTTTGATGGGAATTTTTCGAGTTTTGGAATTTTCAAAATTTACGTTGATAACCAATTATTACTCAAACCATAATTTTCACTTGGGACGCACCCTTGAACCGTAGCTTACGGTAGCAAACAACCACTCTTTGTCAATCCTGAGGTAGTATCTGTTATGAGTGGGACCTGTCCTAAAGGGGGTGTCTGTTCTACCGTTGCGAAGCGCGGGTACACAGATAGTTACATATAAATTCTATATAGAGTACTGAAGGTCGGAAATATTTCCGGAAAAATTGGAAACATTTCGGAAATATTTCCGAGACCTAATATTGGAAAGATTGCTTTAAACGCTCTAACTTGGCTCGCTGCGCAGTTCGGAGGCCATCCGCTGTCTTTCTTCTCTTGCCTTTTGGCGGCGCACAGCGGTTGGAAAACCGATTTTATGGGAGCGAAATTTTCTGAGTACGGATTCTTTTAGGAAATTTTATGCTGAACAAAAAATTTGTCCAGCATAAAAAATTTTGTTCAGCATAAAAATATTATATTCATAATGTATCAATCAGAATTTCATTAAAAGGTCATCCTTGTTGGCTATGCAAGAGGTAGATGCAAACAAATGTTATTGCTGTTGCAAATAATGTAATATACTTGGTAATGCGACATTAAATATATAGTTCAGCAGTGTGAAACACCCTTTTGCAGCACTGAAACAGTTAAAAACCAAAAGGTTGCTGGTAGTAGCAGCTGATTTTGGTTTTAATCCTCTACAGGAACATTACTGAAGAGATCCATAAAAGGATGTTGTCAATATACAAAAGGAATAAGTCAAGTTCACTTTAAAAGTTTCGTAGGGTATGAAAGAAAAAATTGTCTCCATTGTATCATTTTGGTTTATTATCGACCAAAGAAGTGTAAATGAAATAAATAAATTATCGACCAACGATAAATAAATTCGAAGTATCACAGACAGACTTCACAGAGCGAAATGAAAGAAGTTAGAGAGCCAAAGATTCACAATGTGAGGTGCTCTCTGAGAAAAACTGCACATCAACCCCCGCTCAATGGTTTTTTAATGATAAGTAACATTAGGCAAAATTTCATTTTTCTAAATACGATCAAATGTTTTTAAAATATTTTATTGCATGAAATATGTTTGTTATGTACCTATTTGGGGAGTATCCATCGTAGGTAGCACTAGAAACTTGTGAGTTAAACGGGCGAGCATCTACTACTGAGAAGTACCTGCTACGGATCGCTATTGCATCCGAACGGAATGCGCGTCCTGACGTCTTTATTGAGTGCGAATGGGAAGAAGGGATTTAAGCGTGAAAAATGGGATTTTTGAGATTTTTAGGGAAAATAAGCCAAAATGACTAGGAAACTGTTAATTTATTCCGTATTCTATTCTAAAAACATTATTGGGACGGATAAAATGTATAGTCAAGACTAAAACTAACCAATATCGCATTCTAGAATTAACGGTAAGTGTGTATTAAAGTGTACCTACTTTGGGCTGTTCAGGCGAAATGGCTTCCTTTGCAAGTCGAATCAAAATCGAATACAGAGGTTGCAAAATAGTTGCTAAGTAATTGGGGAAGTAATTGTAAGTAATTGGGACATTATCTTCCATGGTAGGCAATTTGTAGGAATGCATTCCTACAAAATCTCTGACCTCATTACAGATTTCGGTGGGGGAGCTTCTCTAATCGCTCATACATTCTCTTTATCTTTACGTATAGTAGGCCTTCTCTGTCGATCAGGTGACCCAAATATTTGATTTGTGATTGAAAAAATTCGCATTTAGTTATATTCAACCTGAATCCTGCTTCAGGCAGTCCAGTCAAAACCTTAATCAAATTTCGATTGTGATCAGCTAGGGTTTTTCCTGCAACAATTATGACGTCTAATAGGTTTGTAGTTCCCTCAAAAACTTGTAATGTCTTTTCGACTTCACGTTGAAAAAATTTTGCAAGCCGGTTTTGTGCCAAATGGTAACCTGGGTAGATCCTTTTAGGATTGCTCCAAGAAAGAATTTTGGATGTTTCTTTGTCTAACTGATTATACGTATTGGAAAAATTCAATTTTGTGAAAAATGTACCCCCCTTGCAATTTAGCTAAAATCTCTTCTATTCTAGACATAGGGTACTCAATATTTTCTAGAAATGCATTTAGGCTAACCTTATAGTCTGCACACACCCTTACTGTGTAAAGCATAAAGGAAACAAAAAAGCCTATCAAGCTTATCTAATCCGAGATTACACCTTCCTTAAAAGCATATGGTACTGGCCTAGGCTTATGAAATTGAGGTTAAGCGTAAGTTTGACTTCTCCAAGCTTGCAGTTGCCTAGTTCCACTGAACAATTTTGGTTTTCAATTTGGCATTATTAGAAACTGACAACTCTAACTGATGAACTTCCTTGTTCGCTTCAGTATAGTTCAAAGGGACGCTGAATTTCGAAATCAAATCTACCCAGCTATAAGCAGTCCACGAGTAACCGTAAACATTATCGACGACAATGACAAATTCATCAGAATCATTCTATCAGGTATGCACGCAATCTATTAAACGTTGGTGTTACGCCATGATCCCAAAACCGTTGCTTTTTGAATATTCCAATCCCAACCCCGTCGCGTTTTCGGCCACATGATCCCAAACCTGGACCAGCCGCAATTTGGTGGTAAAGCAACTTGGGTAAAATACTTGGTATACACATTTACAGACAATATCGACAGTACAGACCCGGCATCTATTTCGAACGTTATTGACTAATGACTCAATAGTGCAGGGGTCCACCGAAGTATATAAATTGTCACAAATTAACAAACTGAACAAACCAATCGAATCCAAATCAACGATATCCTCTGAATGATAGGTCTCCAAATACTTACTGTCTGATTTACATGCTTGTGCTAGGTATATAGCCTAGTTGCTTACAAATTTTGCAGCGGTAAGTTTTATACTTACATGATCTGAATTCACGAGAAGACTAAGACGAAGTTTCCAGCGAAATATTGGTCCAGACGCTCAATGAAAGTCAACCATTTATCGCCCATGTCGAACAGCGGGTCCTCTAGCAAGGTAACTCATGAGCTCTTGTATGATGTATCCATCGCTTGTCACCGTTGGTTGCGTGAAAGAATAAAAATTATATGGGCCTTCCGTGGTTTTTCAAATGAATACTTTTCTCCTCGTCTCCAACTGTGATAAACTGTAAAGTTAGCTGTCAGCCATTAAACGTTGAGAATAACCTTTTATTGCTGTGCCTGTCGTTGCAGGCTATTTCACTATTGCCAATACATAGATAATTAATAATGTAATTAATAAATTACTAAGTCATTTTAAGTCATTTGATGTACACTATGAGGGACTTGTCCTATGTACAATAAAAAAAAATTTCAATTTCAATATGACTTGAGTGAACCTGCCTAAACAGACCTAAATTAAGCAGCCTAAACAAACCACGTATTACCAGCTACGGATCATCCAAAAGCTTTTGGACAGACCCAATTCTGAATGGTTCTAACCTCATTACAGCTATGGGATCCACTCCAAGGAGCGGTGCATTCACTGGTACCTACCTATTTGGAACACTCCTCAGTATAGCTCTTTGTGCCAGAATGTGAGGCATGATAGTGGATAACTCGCTAATGAATGGTTTTATAACACTTTCACCTCATTCAGGACCAAGGCATTGATGATTATACATGTAGAGTATACATACAGGGTGTTCGTCACTTGGTGTAAAAGAAAAAGAACTCTGCAAATTCTTGACACAACGGTTCATTATCTTCTTTGTACAGATCACCCTTCTGTTTAGATCATCAGGTCTAAATGTCTAGATCCTAAATGTTAGATTAATTATTATTATGAATTATCACTAATAATTATTATTAATAATTTTATCAAGTACCTAGTGAAAATTATTATAATTTATTGTTAGGTACCTATTAATCATTTGTATTTATTATTAATAATTATTATTATTAATTATGATTAATTAATACCATATAATTCTGAGGTTTTTAATACTACGTCGGTAATAATTTTTCTATAAAAGAAGTACCTACCAACAAACATTCGAAATTACCTTCATTTCCGTAGCACGAAACTTACCTCAGAACAAAAAACTCCACATCACTAAAACCATATGATGTTCCTCCCCTGGCTACATTATTAGGAAAATTGACCAACCTTTGAGCCCTCATTGTGAACGAACGGCTGGTCGTACAAAGCTGCGGATGGTCTTAAAAAATTCTTAGGAATAAACTCTATCTAAATATGAAATAAAAAACATACTGTTTGATGGGAATTTTTCGTGATTTAACTACGTACCTATGAATTTTAGATACTAATGTATGTATATGTATATTGATGTGGTAAGTATGAATGACTTGTATGTATATAAGTTGGTTAAATCATAAACCAAACCTACTGCATTTTTTTTCTTTCGTAATTCAACGCAGTTTTGTAAATAAGTAAGTTTTGTACGTCTCCATCTCTTGTTTTGAATGTCTCCATTTCTGATTGTCCTCTGACAAATTGAACAATGCTGCAATACTAGTTTTCTGTTATTTATTAACTAAAAAATCCCGTTCAATTCCATCCAGTGAAAGGGGTAAGTACCTAGCGAGTAAAACTCGTTGAACAGGGGAACATAATATGATGACATGAGGTTAAGAAAATCATCAAACACCTAAAAACTAACAAAGCCCCAGGACACGACTCAATCCCCAACCTGATACTCAAACACCTACCGCGCTGGTTTTTCTTGTGAACGTGTATAACTCCTGCCTACGTACCTATTACTTCCCTTCCTCATGGAGACTCGCCACCATCATCCCCATCCAAAAAAAAACCTTCAGACCCCGTCAGCTACAGACCAATCAGCCTTCTACCCACACTATCAAAAGTCTTTGAAAAAATCATCCTTTCCCGCCTCCAACAAGAAATCATCCGGCTCGACATCAGTCCTCAGTCCCAAATGGGCTTCAAGTCCAGCCACGCCACTACCCACCAACTAGCCAGAGTTGTCGAGCACATAAAATCCGAAATGTCCCACCAAAACTCGACCGCTCTCCTTCTACGAATTAGATCACTCGCGACGAGGTTGTGGAAACCCATTTCAATAAAAAACGGAGGTATAGAGTGAGAGTCTCTTTCCACGAAAATAATGAGTACAATTGTTAAGTACAGTTGTACTCATTATTTTCGTGGAAATAGACTCTCTCACTCTATACCTCCGTTTTTTATCGCTCTCCTCCTCCTTGACTCAGAAAAGGCGTTTGATTCCGTGTGGGTCGAGGGCGTGGGTCGTATACAAACTCCACGAATACGGACTACCCCTAAGATACAGCAAGCTCTTCTTCTCTTCTGACGGACAGACGATTACGAGTGAAACTCAACTACTCGTTTTCATCATACCAATCTATCCCAGCAGGTGTTCCCCAAGGATCCGCCTTATCCCCTGTCTTGTTAAACACCTACCTCTCCAGTGTGTTTTCCAACCTTCCCCTTCACACCCACATCGCAGGCTTTGCAGACGACCTGGCTATTTATTCCTCAAGCCCAGGTCCTGCTAAAGCTTCCAATCGGCTGCAGAACGCGACTCACCTGACAATTCGACCCCAGAAAATTGGAAAATTAAGATCAACACATCAAAGACAGAAACCATACTCTTCACATCCAAACGCAAGGTCCCCAACAGCATAACTATCAGAGGTACTAGGTAATATTCCCTGGATAAACGACTGAATTTCAGGGACCACATCAAAACAGCAAACAAGAAAGCCCTTTCCAAATTAGGTAGGTACTAAAATCTATTCAAATCTCATGCTCTCAGCCTTGAATTAAAATTGTTAATATACACAGCCATCATTAGACCCACACTCACATATGGAGCACCAATATGGCACACCACCGCCCACACCTCCACAAATTCCAAATCACCCAAAACAAATGTCTCCGAATTGCAACCGGTAGCCCCTTCAGAACCAACCTCGACATCCTACACACCCAACACGGTATAGAAACCCTTTCTGACCACATACAGAAATTAACAGATAAATTCAACTCCAAACTGCCAACACACCCCAACTCGAAACTCAATAATTTGAATACACACACAAAACACAAATGGGGGACTCGATCGCAGAGGCGGACTTGAGGTCACAACCTCCCATGTATACCTACATACAGGGTGTCCCATCTAAACGGGCCCATCGGGAAATTACAGCCTTGCGGTGCGAGCTATCGAAAAATTGAACTGGACCTTTTTCATAGTATTTTAACTCATCTTCACGGTGCCGAAGTCCGATTTTTATTTTTCCATGTTTTAGGGTCTCAAATCATTGATTGAAACTTACGGTTACCTCTTGACCCCCCTTTTTCATTGCTTTTTTCGATTCTAGGTTGAATTTGGAACAGAAAATGCCTCCGTGAAATTTTTGTTTTTGGGGCTTCGTTTCTGAGTTATTCCACTTTTTGCGAAATACAGAAAATCGCCGATTCCTTTTAGACGTTACCAACACTTTCTTACTATTTTTGTCTTCGATTTTTTTCACCACACTGAATGACAGGTAGTTTAATGCTGATTTCAAAAGTGTGGTGAAAAAAATCGAAGACAAAAATAGTAAGAAAGTGTTGGTAACGTCTAAAAGGAATCGGCGATTTTCTGTATTTCGCAAAAAGTGGAATAACTCAGAAACGAAGCCCCAAAAACAAAAATTTCAAAGAGGCATTTTCTGTTCCAAATTCAACCTAGAATCGTAAAAAGCAATAAAAAAGGGGGGTCAAGAGGAAACCGTAAGTTTCAATCAATGATTTGAGACCCTAAAACATGGAAAAATAAAAATCGGACTTCGGCACCGTGAAGATGAGTTAAAATACTATGAAAAAGGTCCAGTTCAATTTTTCGATAGCTCGCGCCGCAAGGCTGTAATTTCCCGATGGGCCCGTTTAGATGGGACACCCTGTATATTGTAAATACTGTAAATATTATCAATTAAGTTCGTTAGTTTAAGTTAAGTTGTAAATACTGTAAATATTATCAATTAAGTTCGTTAGTTTAAGTTAAGTTGTAAATACTGTAAATATTAGTTAAGTTCCTTAAGTTAAGAAAAACATCCTGACCTGTGGGTTTTCCACTTTTCCCGCGGCACAACCATTATTGTATATATCAGTTATAACTCCCGTCGTTTTAAAACGCCTTTATAATGTCATTACTTATATTAAGTCAAATAAGGCCTTAGGCCGGTGTTCAATACTTGTATTGTTTGTGAATTAGGCCAATAAACGTTCTGTATTTGATGACCTGTCCCTTGAGAGAGAGAGAGAGAGAGAGAGATCGATGTTGGCGAGCAGTGACTACTTCACAACCCTTCTTATTCAGTATGCATTCCAGATTTCCACGCAGACCATTGGCAAGATCGTCGCCAATGTATGTCGAGAGATTGTGGATATGTTAATACAAGGTAAGCAACTATCATTTTATTTATAAATGTGTAAGATACAGAAGCGTAAATTCCAAATTAATTATTTGGAGAATTTTTGATTTTAACAAAAACTTGTGCAAAGGTAAAATAAGTGAAGGTAAAAAAGTTTCCAAACGTAAATTAAAAATATTTTTAGGGATCATCCTTTTTCTTCAGAAAAAAGGTCAATGGATCCATGATTAGCTCTTACTGGCTCAGTGGAAATTGGGAGGATTGAAGTAATCATTCAAAAACCTTGTGCGGGAAGTGGCGTTTGGTCGAGGGGAATTGTAGCTGGGTGGTGAGTTCTCGTAGTATGAATTTCCAGCATTATTTTGCCCGGTGTAAGAATGTTGATTATTGAATTGTGGCCCTGAAGATGTCGACATGTGGGGGTAATAGTTGGGAGAAGCATTGTAGACGCGTGCCCGAGCAAAGGCCTGCAAGATGTCACTCTGAATGGACAAACGTGCCTCTCGGTCATATCCCCGCAGTTTTGCAGACACAAAATTGCCGAAATGGTAACATTCGTCTTGTATTGGTGGTGTTGAGGCTGACTGACCAACTTGTTCATCATCATAATAGAGGTTTGCTGAATTTTTTCTCATTGGATGGCGCGGGGTCATAATTCGTCGACTCTTTTTAGGTGCACGTCTGATGTGATTGTGCGGGCGTTGTGAGGATGACTTGGTGAGGTCGCTCGTGGAAGACATCTCCTCAAGCTGTAACTCTTTTTGCCTCCTAGCCTCCTTTTGCAGCTGAAAAGAAAAAACAAATGTATAAAATATGTAATTATGTAGGTATATCATGAATTATATCGAAATAATATTATTATCGATTAAGTCATTAAATGATAAAAATTATTCATTGCAGATGCCAGCAACGCAAAAAGAGTGGACACAAATATCAGATGATTTTGGTGACAAATAGAACTTTCCCCATTGTGTGGGAGCGATTGATGGGAAACACGAACAGCTACAAAAACCGATGAAAAGTGGAAGCGACTCCAAGGGATTTTTTTAAAGTATCATTCTTCTTGCTGTGGTTGATGCAAGCTATAACTTCCTTTTTGTCGCTGTGGGTTGCCAGGGAAGGATATCAGACGGTGGCGTTTTCTCAAACACCGAGCTGTGTGGGGCAATGGAACGGAAAATGTTAAACCTCCCTGAACCTATTCCTCTGCCTGGTCGAGAAAATGCGTTGCCATACTTCATGATGGGAGATGATAGAAAACATGATGAAATGTTTCCTCAGGCTACCATGCGAAGGGGTCAAAAGAGAGGATTTCCAACTACAGACATAGCAGAGCACGTAGAGTTGTCGAAGACGTGCTCGGTATTTCCTCATCTGTTTTTCGTGTGTTGAGGAAACCCATGCTGTTGGAACCAGAAAAAGCTGAAGGTTGCTGGAACCAGAAAAAGCTGAAAAAGGTTACCGTGCTGCATAACGTTTTGCGAAACAGCCTGTCCCAGTCAATCTTCACCCCCCACCTGGAACATTTGATTCTGAAGAATGTGGCGTTTTGGCAAATGGAGCTTTGAGGGGACCGCTTGACGACGACATGGATTCATTTCAACCATTGCGAAGAATTGCCCGAAGAAATCGATCCACTGTTAATGAAATAAGGGATGAGCTGTGCGACTACTTTATGAGGGAGGGTACAGCAACTTAGCAAAATGATAACGCTTGATGTAGGATCTGTGATTCCTTTTTTATCCAATGATTAGAGTTTATGTTAATCTAAATAAGCATAGTCTTCTTTTATTTAAAACTTACATTGCTAAGCGGTCGTCTGCGCTTGTTTTTATCCATCAGGAACTGGCTTTTAAAGGCGGGGGCTGTCACTGGGCAGTAACCTGCAACATGTTAAGGGTTAAAAAATACCACTAGGCATATGTTAACATATACCACTAGGTACATGTTCATCATATATTTATCCAAACTGTAATATAAAAAAAATTACAATAAATTTGATTTAAAACAACGGTTTATTATCTTCCTTGTGCAGATCAACCTTCTGTCTATACCAGACTGTGTTACAAATCGGCACCATACCATATTCTCACCGTACTCATACCATACCATACGAATTTCTTTCCTATCATACCATACTGTACTATACCAAATCATATATACAATAATATACCATTCCATACTCATACCATGTCATACAAACCGAGTGAATATTGAAATGTCATCCATTTCTGACCTATATTTAAAATTTCAAGTATCTAGCTCATCATCAAAATTTAATTTATTTAAACAAATAGGTATTATTTAAACAATTTTACAGACAGGAAACCGAGTGAATATTGCATTGTGATCCAGTTCAGACCTATTTTTAAAATTTCAAGTCCATAGCTCATCATCAAAATTTAATTTGTATTATTACAAAAAGGTATTATTTAAACAATTTTACAGATGACAAACCGAGTGAATATTGCAATGTGGTCTATCCCCGACTCACGGTTAAAATTTCTAGACTGTAGTTTACCGGGAAGATGAAAAAAGGTAGTTTTATTCTGGGCGTCTGGGGGTTGGGTCACATAACGGCCGTTTTCGACGCGAAAGTTTAGTGTTTTTCCTAAACCTTTGCGCGGTCACTGTGAACGAACGGCTGGTCGCACAAACATCCAATTGGTCTTAAAAGATTCGTAATTTTTCAGGTCATTCAAAAGTGAACTAAAAATTACACGGTTCAGTTAATTTCGTTTTGAACCCCTTCCCCTTGACCTAGGGTTATGAAAAGTTTCGAGGATCATTGTGGGGCTGGTCCAAACCCAGAAACCAAATTTCGTAATTTTAGCTCAACGCTAACTGGGCAAAGTGGCGCGGACGGCGTACGGCGGACGGCATACGGCGTACGTCGGACGGCATACGGCGGACGGCATACGGCGTACGGGTGACGGACGGATTTTTTTTTTATTCGATTTTCTGAATCTACGTATCTTGAAACGTAAACCAACAAATTTTGAGGGGGGGTTAAAAAAAATTTTTCTTTGGGCGATTCCAATGGTTCATTATCGAAGATAATAAACCAAAAGGCGAACCAACTGCTCTTTTAAATCTCGTCTGAAACACAATTTAATATATAAGTTGCATTTATTGTGATTTACTGCCACCATATGAAGAGTTTTATTTCAAACGGGCTTATTATTTTTTACGTTTATTTTATTTTTTTTTTTACGGATTCTGAATCTTTGGGATAAGGCCTACAACCGCACGAGTCGCTTTCCTTCCAAAATGGTTTGTATCCTCCTTTAAAAGTTCACTAAAAATCGGTTTGCCACCAAAATGGCTAAAATCCGTCCCATTGTATTCAAAACCCTCTTTTTCATCAAATTGGCTCTCACCCATCCGGTGCTGGTATATAATATTATCACATCGAAAGGGTTTTTATATCCAAACTAATATTTTCCGCGTCTAATTCGAATGTGATTCACAACCCAAATGATAGAAAGAAATACTAGACAAGGGTGTAGAATAGTAGTATGAATGAGCGCCTTATGATCGGTGTAAAGGTCGAATTTTACTGATTCTAAATACACTCGATATTTTTCAAGGCATATGTTTCCAACTCATAAGCTGAATAATTTTTTTGAGTGCTGTCCAACTTGCTGCTTGTAAATGCGATAGGGTACAATTTGTCATCGTCCCTTTTTTGTAACAATATCCCAGCTACCCCTTCCTTGCTACCGTCGCGACGGTGTAAAGAACGAACTTTTTACTGAAATTTGGGGTAGCTAAAACAGGCGGGGTTGTAATCTAATGTTTCCCCAAGCCAGCTGACATTTGCGCCATTATTGCCAACCGGGGAAAAAATTTGGAAAAAACACTCACACTGCTCATGAATTGGCTTACTTGCTATGGTGTACGGGGTTGCGGGATAGCTAAAAGGTCTTGAATACGTCCGGGGTCCATTTTTATCTGACCGTTGCTTACAATAATAATATTATTATGTCCGAGGAATTCCACGGTTCGTTGCGAGCATCGATGTATATACATCGATGGTTGCGAGAAACGGACCTTATCCGGGTTGATGGTCAATTTTGCCTTTCTTAACCGCGATAACACTTTATCAACATGACAGACGTGTTCTTCGAACGACCTTGAGAAAATTAAAATATCATCCTGATAATTCAACACAAACCTGTACTTGATATCCCCGAAGATCATGTCCATCAGTGAACATAAAATTTGACCTCCTGTCGCTAACCCAAAAGGAACCACTACTGTCCACCTGAACGTCCCTAACACCGTTTGGAAAGCGGTTAATCTCCTACTTTCTTCCTTTATTGGGATTTGATTGTTTCCGGAATTTAGGTCGAGCACCGTGTAAAATTTGGCATGGTGTAGGTACATGAAAGCGCTGTCAATTGAAGGTAATGGATATTGCAAATATTCTATGTTTGCATTCAACTTAGGGTAGTCAACTACCAGTCTATAATCCTTTTCTTTTCCTTCTACTCCCTTCTTGGGAACAAGGAAACACGGAGACGTTGCAGGACTGTTTGTACGCTCAATTGATCCATTTGCGAGTAATTTATCAATTTTGTCCCTTGATATCTGCAATTTGATAATTCGGTGCTCTACTATGAAATGAATGACCTTGTTTCAATACTATTTCATGTTCTAAGATATTGGTTCTCCCTATTTTCTCTGTCAATACATCGGGATAACTTTCCTGTAAATTAGAGAAGGTGCACCCATCGTGAGTCACCTTCATTGTAAGAAGATCTGGGCGACATTCTTGCAATCGGAATCGCCTGTTTTGGAATCAAAGTTAAAAGAATATGTCCCATCTGCTGGATTGATGGTAATTTGATGTTCCAGCAAGAAATCGTAACCAATAACAACCGTGTATGGTAAAGAAGGGACTGTTAAAAACTCATGTTTCCATGAATAACCATTGAGTATGACTTGAAGTATAACCTTTCCGGACACTGCTACTCGGCAGGAATTACCGACTATAACGGAAATGGAACATGGAATCGTGAGGATACGAGACCGTAAGGCGATACGTTCGTAAAACCTCTTAGAAACACAACAAACACTTGCTCCCGTATCAAACAAACACGTGGTGTAAAAGCCTTGAATATAGACACATGTTTCACTTTTCTTGAGAAACGGTTTCAAAATTGGTTTCTCTCGCTGCTGTTTCGTTGGTTTCGTGGTTTTTTGGAATGTTTTTGTACTTTGGATTGTTCCTCTCGTTTACTTTTGGTGAAGATCCCCAAGATTCCCAACCACTTGAAGTAGTGCTTCGTGAGCTGGACCGGTCCGTTCGAGGATGATCCCCTTGACAACAGGCTGCTAAGTCAAGTTAAGTTTGGTGCCTCAACTTAACTGTTTCCTTAACTTAACTGTTTCCTCCAGTTGAGGTTGTTTTGGAAAAACCTTGAATTCAAACGAACACCAAGTGAACCTTTACTACTGTCGGCATTCTTTCAGTCTTGCTGATAATGATTGTTTACGTACAGCTTCCCCCCTGATTTTTCGGGGTATTTTTTAGTATCTTGCATATTTGAGTTGTCATAATATGACCCTCTATAGTTTCCCGTATAAAACCCACGGCCTCTATATTTGTTACTATTTCGATAATAGTAATTGGTATTGCCAGTCTGGTTTGGGTTGAAGGATGGGCCTTGGTGAGCATTGGCGAAACTACTTGGTTTCCATTGCTGTCCTTGCAAAAAGCTCCCGCCAACAGCATTGAAAGAAGCGTAAAGCTCCCTGCTGGTGTAACAGAGGAAACATTAGTTATTGTGGGTTGTGTTTTTAATAAAACCACCTTGTGGCAGCCAATAATTTTAATAGAAGGGTGACGTTTCGGTCTCCAGTGTAGACCCTAATCATACCTATTGAACAATAAAATATATACAAACAATCAACTCAGATTGACTAAACTACATGAAGAATTTTCCTTAAGTACCTATTAATTGATAACAGCTAGGCTTACCTTACAAGCTGATAAAGGCTTACCTTACAAGCTGATTTATCAGCTTGTAAGGTAAGCCTAGCTCTTATCAATTAATAGTTAAGGAAAATTCTTCATGTAGTTTAGTCAATCTGAGTTGATTGTTTGTATATATTTTATTGTTCAATAGGTATGATTAGGGTCTACACTGGAGACCGAAACGTCACCCTTCTATTAAAATTATTGGCTGCTACAAGGTACCTTTTGGTTTCTTGTTTTTGTGACAAGAATAATTATTTTTTGGAAATTATTGTTTGTTATCTGAAATATGTTTGAAAAATAAGTAGTTTAAAATTTTTTGCGAATTGGTTAAAACTTAGTAGTTTTAAAATTGTCGATTAATTGAAACAATTAGGTATTTTTATTATTGAATTAAAATAATAGAAATAATTAGAAATTTCATTGAATTTGAATTAGAAATTGTTTCAAATGTTTGTTGCATTTTTTCTTGGGGATTGTGCAAATTTTTGTTGTTGAGAATCATTACAATTGGTGTCGAAGAGAAAGTGGAAAGAGAAAGTTTGCAAAAGGTAAAACGCACGTTTTTATACCAACAATCGCGAATAACTCGAGAACCGTTGGGAAAAGTGACAAAGTGTGCTACCCTCATTCGAAAGCCCATAAAATTTCCTATCGATCCTTATGTATGCGCCATTCTACGACAATTTTTCTGACCACCGTTCAACTTTGATGTTTTCGGAAATTAGCCAAATCAGTAGATGTGGAATTTATTCACGTATTTTTGGCTGTGGATTAGTCGAATCGATTGAGATTTAGTTCAAAATTATTGAGCATATTCCAGACAACCTAGCGGACATTTTAAGACCAACCGCACCAATTTCCATCAATTTTGGCGGCAGTTATTGTTGAAAATAGAAAAATCACCATAACTCCTTTATTTTCCCCCTTGGCAAGCCCATTGTGATTTCAAATTAAACAGTTTTGAAAGCTGAATAAAACTAAAAAAGAAAATCTGAAAAAGCTTCAATTTTGAAGGAGTTATGACCATTTGAAATTCCTAAAAATTACTATTTCTCCCCTAATTGGGAGGGGGGGGGAATGGGGGGAGGGAGACAAAATGTTTGGTTTACGTCCTCACGTGCCCCTGGAGAGTTGGTGTACAAAAAATCAACTCTCGAGACACTCAGGGGGCCGAGCTACGGTAGGGTGAAAACCCCAACTTGTTCAGTCGCTTCGGTTTTGAGGGCTTTGGTTTTCTTGGCGTCCCTAGATAGGCTTCCCAGTTTGTATTAACCCAGCCAATTGCATTTGTAACTCACCTACAGCTGTCTGTAATTGTGTAATGGCAAGATCCTGATTTTTTGTCTCGTCGTTTTGTTGGGACACCAAATGGTGTATTTTGACTAATTCTGATCGCAGAGCCGCGATCGACGACGAGTCTCTTGTCATATATTAAATTTCGACTTTATAATATTATTCATAAGTAGATTCAACATTGTTCATTATGATGGTACTCGACTCCTGTAGTTAGTAGACTAACGTTTGTAGATCGCGAGGCCAAGGCGCAAGGCTGTGCCTTGTTTTCCTAACCTTACCTCGTTTGCATGGATAAACTCCAATGCTCTGTTTTTGGAGTTACTACGAAGTATTTTGGAGTTTGGAGTTACTACGAAGTTACTACCACTTCCAAATCAAGAATCGGAGACCATAGCGAGGGCACTAGTAAAAGAAGTTTTTCTAATATATGGTTCTCCTCGTTACATTCTCTCCGATATGGGTAGTAACTTCGTCAGCTCCCTAATCCAAGATCTTTGCAAGTTGGTCAAAATTAAAAAGCTTCAAACAACAGCTTTCCACCCAATGTCTAATGGCTCGGTTGAAAAGAGCCACCAAGTTTTCACAGACTATCTCAAACATTTCATCAACTCCAACCAGGATAACTGGTGTGAGATGCTCCCCTTTGCCAGCTTTTCTGTTAACACGAACGTTCATAGTGGTACTCCTCACATACCATTCGAACTGGTATTTGGTAGAAAACCTACCATACCTTCAGCTCTAAATCAACCTCCCGTTTTCACGTACAACTATGACTACTATTTAATGGAATTAAAACAAAGACTCCAACTCTCCAACAAGGCAGCTCGAGAATACTTAGAAAACTCTGCAAATTCTTGACACAACGGTTTATTATCTTCCTTGTGCAGATCACCCTTCTGTCTATACCAGACTGTATTGCAAATCGGCACCATACCATATTCTCACCGTACTCATACCATACCATACGAATTTCTTTCCTATCAAACCATACTGTATTATACCAAATCATACATACAATAATATACCATACCATACTCATACCATGTCATACAAACCGAGTGAATATTGAAATGTCATCCATTTCTGACCTATATTTAAAATTTCAAGTATCTAGCTCATCATCAAAATTTAATTTGTTTAAACAAATAGGTATTATTTAAACAATTTTACAGACAAGAAACCGAGTGAATATTGCATTGTTATCCAGTTCTGACCTATTTGTAAAATTTCAAGTCAATAGCTCATCATCAAAATTTAATTTGTATTATTACAAAAAGGTATTATTTAAACAATTTTACAGATGAGAAACCGAGTAAATATTGCAATGTGGTCTATCCCCGACTCACGGTTAAAATTTCTAGACTGTAGTTTACCGGGAAGATGATAAAAGGTAGTTTTATTCTGGGCGTCTGAGGGTTGGGTCACATAACGGCCGTTTTCGACGCGAAAGTTTAGTGTTTTTCCTAAACCTTTGCGCGCTCACTGTGGTCTTAAAAGATTCGTAATTTTTCAGGTCATTCAATCGTGAACTGAAAATTACACGTTTCAGTTAAATATTTTGAGATATGACATTGTCGAAATTTTAAATTTCGTTTTGAACCCCTTCCCCTTGACCAAGGGTTATGAAAAGTTTCGAGGACCATTGTGGGGCTAGTCCAAACCCAGAAACCGAATTTCGTAGTTTTAACTCAACGCTAACTGGGCAAAGTGGCGCGGACGGCGTACGGGGGACGGCGTACGGCGGACAGACGGATTTTGGTTTATTATCTTCGATAATGAACCATTGGAATCGCCCAAAGAAAAAAAAATTTTAACCCCCCCTCAAAATTTGTTGGTTTACGTTTCAAGATACGTAGATTCAGAAAATCGAATAAAAAAAAATCCGTCCGTCCGCCGTACGCCGTCCGCCGTACGCCGTCCGCCGTCCGCGCCACTTTGCCCAGTTAGCGTTGAGTTAAAATTACGAAATTTTTTTTATGGGTTTCGACCAACCCCACAATGGTCCTCGAAACTTTTCATAACCCTAGGTCAAGGGGAAGGGGTTCAAAACGAATTTTGAAATTTTTAAAATTTCATATCTCGAAAAATTCATATAGAACGGTATGTTTTTTATTTCATATTTAGATAGAGTTTGTTCCGTAGAATTTTTTAAGACCATCCGCAGCTTCGTACGACCAGCCGTTCGTTCACAATGAGGGCTCAAAGATTGTGCCTCACAACACGATCGTGTATCAAACTGTTGAAATACAGGTCCATTTTCATACTAACAAGCTCTTTGGAACATCATATGGCTTAAGTGATGTCGAGTTTGTTGTTCTGAGGTGCGTTTCGTGCTACGGAAATGAAGGTAATTTCGAATGTTTGTTGGTAGGTACTTCTTTTATAGAAAAATTATTACCGACGTAGTATTAAAAACCCCAGAATTATATCGAATTAATTAATCATAATTAATAATAATTATTATTATTATTAATAAATACGAATTATTAATACCTAACAATAAATTATAATAATTTTCAGTAGGTACTTGATAAAATTGTTAATAATTAGTGATAATTGATAATAATAATTAATCTAACATTTAGGATCTAGACATTTAGACCTAGTGATCTAGACAGAAGGGTGATCTGTACAAAGAAGATAATGAACCGTTGTGTCAAGAATTTGCAGAGTTTTTTTTATTCGATTTTCTGAATCTACGTGTCTTGAAACGTAAACCAACAAATTTTGAGGGGGGGTTAAAATTTTTTTTTCTTTGGGCGATTCCAATGGTTCATTATCGAAGATAATAAACCAACAGTACTACGACAAGGGATCTATAAACCCAGTAGACTTCCAAGTAGGTGATTTGGTCTTATTAGAAAACGAACAAAACAAGAAAGGACTAAACAAAAAATTATCTCCTAGTTACTTAGGCCCCTTCAAAATAGAATCAGTGGATGGTGTGAATGCAATTATCAAAATGGGAAGAAAAACCCAAAAGGTACACATAAATCGCTTGAAGAAATATTTTCAGTAACATATTCATGTGAACAAGTCTTGCAAAAAGGTCAAGAAGAAGAGCAACGGAGGAAGCTTATTTTTCCAGTTTAATAGTCCATAATTTCTTTGCACCTCATGTACCGCAACATTTTTTCTTTCTCTCAATATACCCAATGCTCATTGATCGGAAGCGCAGTAATCTTTGCAACATTACTGCATGCCTGGAAGGGACATGGTACACCCATCGATGTATATACATCGATGGGTACACCCTTCTAGAAGCCTGATGGGCGTTTTCATCAGAAGCCTGGTTTTCACCAGAAGAGTACTTAGGATTAATCCATCATGTAATTAGAACTAATAATATCTATTATCATCATGTATTTAGACATAATAATACCTATTATCTTCATGTACATTCTCAGGGTTAATAATTGTGTTTCAATATTTTCTAATTTTTGTGTGTTTCTTTGTTAATAATTTGTGTTTCAATATTATCTATTTTTTGTGTGTGTTTCTTTGTTAATAATTTGTGTTTCAATATTATCTAATGTTTTTGTGTATCCTTGTTATCTAATTTGTGTTCAATGTTATCTAATTTTTCAATTTTGCATACATTTTGTACAGAGTCTGAGGTTCACAGTAAATTTCGAATCACATGACTCTTAGTTTTTGCTCTCAACCACCTGTACTCGACACTCCTTTCCATTCGCAGTGTCTCATCTTTTGGAGGGGGCGTGTCATATATTAAATTTCGACTTTATAATATTATTCATAAGTAGATTCAACATTGTTCATTATGATGGTACTCGACTCCTGTAGTTAGTAGACTAACGTTTGTAGATCGCGAGGCCAAGGCGCAAGGCTGTGCCTTGTTTTCCTAACCTTACCTCGTTTGCATGGATAAACTCCAATGCTCTGTTTTTGGAGTTACTACGAAGTATTTTGGAGTTTGGAGTTACTACGAAGTTACTACCACTTCCAAATCAAGAATCGGAGACCATAGCGAGGGCACTAGTAAAAGAAGTTTTTCTAATATATGGTTCTCCTCGTTACATTCTCTCCGATATGGGTAGTAACTTCGTCAGCTCCCTAATCCAAGATCTTTGCAAGTTGGTCAAAATTAAAAAGCTTCAAACAACAGCTTTCCACCCAATGTCTAATGGCTCGGTTGAAAAGAGCCACCAAGTTTTCACAGACTATCTCAAACATTTCATCAACTCCAACCAGGATAACTGGTGTGAGATGCTCCCCTTTGCCAGCTTTTCTGTTAACACGAACGTTCATAGTGGTACTCCTCACATACCATTCGAACTGGTATTTGGTAGAAAACCTACCATACCTTCAGCTCTAAATCAACCTCCCGTTTTCACGTACAACTATGACTACTATTTAATGGAATTAAAACAAAGACTCCAACTCTCCAACAAGGCAGCTCGAGAATACTTAGAAAACTCTGCAAATTCTTGACACAACGGTTTATTATCTTCCTTGTGCAGATCACCCTTCTGTCTATACCAGACTGTATTGCAAATCGGCACCATACCATATTCTCACCGTACTCATACCATACCATACGAATTTCTTTCCTATCAAACCATACTGTATTATACCAAATCATACATACAATAATATACCATACCATACTCATACCATGTCATACAAACCGAGTGAATATTGAAATGTCATCCATTTCTGACCTATATTTAAAATTTCAAGTATCTAGCTCATCATCAAAATTTAATTTGTTTAAACAAATAGGTATTATTTAAACAATTTTACAGACAAGAAACCGAGTGAATATTGCATTGTTATCCAGTTCTGACCTATTTGTAAAATTTCAAGTCAATAGCTCATCATCAAAATTTAATTTGTATTATTACAAAAAGGTATTATTTAAACAATTTTACAGATGAGAAACCGAGTAAATATTGCAATGTGGTCTATCCCCGACTCACGGTTAAAATTTCTAGACTGTAGTTTACCGGGAAGATGATAAAAGGTAGTTTTATTCTGGGCGTCTGAGGGTTGGGTCACATAACGGCCGTTTTCGACGCGAAAGTTTAGTGTTTTTCCTAAACCTTTGCGCGCTCACTGTGGTCTTAAAAGATTCGTAATTTTTCAGGTCATTCAATCGTGAACTGAAAATTACACGTTTCAGTTAAATATTTTGAGATATGACATTGTCGAAATTTTAAATTTCGTTTTGAACCCCTTCCCCTTGACCAAGGGTTATGAAAAGTTTCGAGGACCATTGTGGGGCTAGTCCAAACCCAGAAACCGAATTTCGTAGTTTTAACTCAACGCTAACTGGGCAAAGTGGCGCGGACGGCGTACGGGGGACGGCGTACGGCGGACAGACGGATTTTGGTTTATTATCTTCGATACGCGACTTACGTTTGTAGATCGCGAGGCCAGGGCGCAAGGCTGTGCCTTGTTTTCCTAACCTTGCCTCGTTTGCAAGGATAAACTCCAATGCTCCGTTTTTGGAACCTTGTTGGGACCTTGTCCGAGGACTTTCAATGTTTTATCCCATCTATTATAAAAGCCCTCTCCTTGTTATTAGAGTTTAGTCAGTTCACCGAGGAGTCGATGCCCGTACTATTGTGAGTAAGCTGTTGTTGATATACAGGGTGTCCCATCTAAACGGGCCCATCGGGAAATTACAGCCTTGCGGTGCGAGCTATCGAAAAATTGAACTGGACCTTTTTCATAGTATTTTAACTCAGCTTCACGATGCCGAAGTCCGATTTTTATTTTTCCATGTTTTAGGGTCTCAAATCATTGATTGAAACTTACGGTTTCCTCTTGACCCCCCTTTTTTATTGCTTTTTTCGATTCTAGGTTGAATTTGGAACAGAAAATGCCTCTTTGAAATTTTTGTTTTTGGGGCTTCGTTTCTGAGTTATTTCACTTTTTGCGAAATTCAGAAAATCGCCGTTCCTTTTAGACGTTACCAACACTTTCTTACTATTTTTTCTTCAATTTTTGAGATGTTCACCACACTGAATGACAGGTAGTTTAATGCTAATTTCAAAACTGTGGTGAAAAAAATCGAAGATAAAAATAGTAAGAAAGTGTTGGTAACGTCTAAAAGGAATCGGCGATTTTCTGTATTTCGCAAAAAGTGGAATAACTCAGAAACGAAGCCCCAAAAACAAAAATTTCACGGAGGCATTTTCTGTTCCAAATTCAACCTAGAATCGAAAAAAGCAATGAAAAAGGGGGGTCAAGAGGTAACCGTAAGTTTCAATCAATGATTTGAGACCCTAAAACATGGAAAAATAAAAATCGGACTTCGGCACCGTGAAGATGAGTTAAAATACTATGAAAAAGGTCCAGTTCAATTTTTCGATAGCTCGCACCGCAAGGCTGTAATTTCCCGATGGGCCCGTTTAGATGGGACACCCTGTATATTTTCTTGTTGCTCAAACCCACTACGCGTCTCATTCGTCTATCCTGAAAGTCTATTCCCTAACGTATCTAGGGATACGACACTCTACAACAATAATTATCCCCCTTCCATTTACTTTTTCGTTTGCTATTCATTTTTGGCCAATTTGCTAACCCCACGGCTGTGCAATCAGGATGGAATTCAGCTTCACACCCCGTGCATTTTGCAATGACTGAATTCAGTTCAAGTTCTCCCTCACGGTAGGTACTAGTGCATTATACGCCCGGTGAAGTCGATTATCGAGATAACCGAATGTTGCGATTTATATCGATGATGTCAACATTCGATGGTAACAGTTGTGTAGCCTTCCGAACAGATTTCCATATATGTCCAACTAATCTAGAATAAAAACATCCCCCCAAACAACTGATTAGTACCATATAGATTAGTTGGACATATCTCATGGACATGGACATAGTACATGGACATGGAAACATGGACATAGTACCATATAGATTAGTTTGGAGATAGATCAATCTAAAGTCGTAGGTATATTGTGTTGTAAAAATGAAAATATCGATACCTTACTTCACAAAGGGAATATGTCCATCATAAATTATTAAGGACATATTCCCTTTGTGAAGTAAGGTATCGATATGTCAGTTTGGGAGAAACAAGTGAAATCTATATATAATCGCAACATTCGATCATCTCGATAATTGAGTTCACCGGGCGTATAATGCACTAGTACTGCCGTCCTGTTAAAACGTCCTATCTACAGTAAAATTTACTGTAGATAGGACGTTTTAACTTAGGACGGCAGAGTACCTGCCTCACAACTATTACAAAAGGATGACATACTAAGGCACCCAAAAACTATACTATTTAACAATGTAAACTGGATGAATGCTACAGCGACTTTAAACAATGGCTACTGACTAATAATAACGTACAATGTTTGATTGATGAACAATGCTTACTGGTAGATCTTGAATAACAGAAATAAAAAAAGAAATGAATCGAAAGTACATGCTCTGCTACCACTTTGCCACGAATCTCTATGGCAACGTCTCAAATTTTGAGAAAAAATAGAAAAATTAATAAATGAAGTTTCTTTTATTCTTTGCTTTTATTAGAATTAAAATAAACTACCTAGCTTGGCCAAAATCAAAAATAAAAGGTAACTGTTCAACATGCTACTCACGGACACCAGTAGTGATGATCGATCTTCGGGCCCAAGGAGAATGAAGAATACGGCGAGGAAATTCTTCCCGAAGAAAATATTTATACGAGTCGGAGGGATTTTTTATTTATTTATTTTTTGGAGAAACGGGGTCACTTGTTAATTGCTCGAAGCCACGTAGCCGACTGACTCGGATGCTGACGCGACTCGGGGATGGCTGCAGTCCCCTCTCTCTATTAGTTATCGAAGTGATGGATCAATTCTTGGATCTATTGGTCCGTCGCAACTCTCACAACGATTATCAGTGCTGAGAAAACAAAATAAACCTGACGAGTGGTTTATTCTGAAAGAAACAGAGACTGGGTCGAGGAAAAAATACCTACGTAAGTCAGTAACTGTATTATTAAAATTATTTAGAATTGAAGGTTGGTGATACCGACAACGGTCAGGTCTCATAGCAGATTGCCGTTATATGTTACAGCCCTGAAGATGGCTTATTAAAGCCGAAAGCTCAGAAAGAATTCTCCCCCGTTTTCTTTACAACAAACCTCCTACAACCCTCCAAACATATTATATACTAAAAATTATATAAAAATAATAAAAATTATTAATAACCAACAATAAATATTAATAATTTACACTACTTCATAATAATTATTATGAATTAATGATAATGTGTAATAATAATTAATATCATTTAGTGATCTAGACAGAAGGATGATCTGCATAAAGGAGATAATAAACCGTTGTGGGTAGGATAGAGATAAACAATAAATTTTGAGGGGGGGGGGGGGGGGTACTTTTTTCTTCTTGGGCGACCCCAATGGTTCTTTGTCAAAGATAATAAACCAAAATCTGTGTGTGAGCCAACAAGTTTTCCCGCCGGAACGGATTACTTGCACAAGTCGTATCAACCACGTTTCTTCATCATGTGCTCCAGTTTGAAAACGGAATTCGACATCGCAATTCTGATTTCAGCTTAAAAAAAAAAAAAACCTTTAATAGGAGATGTCACTTGTCAGAATGTTTCATTTTGGGAATTTTCCCCCTAAAACTCCCCAAAACCAATTATTTCAGTAAATTGAACATCTGATTCCGCAAGAATAGCGTTTTGATTGAATGGCATCGACATCGAGTTTGTTTTTTAGATCGTAATTCATCTTCCAGTTGGGTATTTTGAAGAGGAAGGATCACTTTGCACAGACAGTCGCATGTATGTGAGAAATACAAATTTCTGATAATTTAGTTGGAAGAAGGAAATAATTCCATAAACCACCATCTGTGGGAAATCAAGAAAAACCAAATAAAATGAACATGGTTATCAAAATGTAGTCGCTCCTCCTCATCCATATTTACGTTTTCCACAGTAGGCCACTCAACAATGTCGTTGTAAAACCCTTTCTTTTCATCGGGTATGTAAGTGATGATCTTCTTAACGGTTTTGAAGAATGAATCTTTTTGAAGAATGAATCTATTTGAAGAATGAATCTATTTGAAGAATGAATCGATTTTGAAGAATGAATCTATTTGGGTTTTGAAGAATGAATCTCGTTTTGACAGTTCCATCAATATATTCCGAAGCCAGTACACTTCCTTTCCACAGTGAAGATTTATCAGCGCATTTAGTCGATTTTTTGAAGAACTTGGGCCACCAGCCCTTGAAGTTCAAAATTTGGTCTGCTGTAACTTTAGTTACCGGAAATCCAGAAGATCTCGCTGACTGGATCAAGTTACAGTAATCGTCTTGGGTGTACCTCAATTCGGTCCATTTTACGGATTTTGCGCTTGGCGGTTCCGAAGTTTCTGTCGCATTGTAAGAAAGAATGACCACGAAGTGGAAAATACTGATGGATGGTGTCGAAGCGGCCAAGGGATACCAGAGCCAAGTACAATGCAGTGTTGCCAGACAACTTGCCTCGAAATTCCCTACGGACCGTTTCCAAAATCCCTATAAATTCCCTACCGTGTTAAAAAATTCCGTACGCGTAAAATTTCGATTGCTGAAAATGTAAAAGAACAAAAGATCACTTCCCTCCTAGTCATCTACAAAACGACAATATCACTGCATTCACTGCTGCTGGTTTGGTTTGAGGATTGAAATAACCATTGAACCACTGAGTTGCACCATGTAATTTTTATTGCTGTCTCAATAATAGTTAGATTAGGTCCAGTAATTTTTTTTCAGGACAACAATTGTTAGGTACTTGAGAAATATCACTGAGATAAATATAAATATAATAAGGCTTATTACTAAGGCTCAAGAATGGTAGCATTGGTTATATTAGCCTTGGAATACCTATTTTAAAAAATCTTAATGTCGACGACCAAGAATGACTACGAGGAGAAAATATAATTAAAATGGTAAAACAGTAATAGTAAAACAAGTAACAGAAAAATTTGGGATTGAAAATAGAAAGAAGAGCAGTAATATCTTAGATTAATTAGATTAGATTAGATTAGATTTCTTAGATTAGATCTTAGGTTATCAAAGAATCCATCAAAAACCAATCAAATCGTCTTCGTCACTATCGAGGGACTGCTCGCTTTTATTAGAAGCGTATAAGCTCTGTGACGCAAGCAATGTCATCATATTTGGTGTGATGGGGTGGTTGTAACAATTGGTACCTTTCTCCTTCATATCTACCTATAAAAAAAATAGAAGAATTTAATTAAAAATGACATGAATAGGGCATGTTATTACTCTGTTGATGCTTATTTAAAAATAACCATGTAGGTAGGTACCAACCTTCAAGAGAGTTTTTTTTTAAATATTTTTATTTGGTATAAGATTGCTCCATACAGCCATTAAACGTATATACATATGTACATGAGTTACATCTTATCAACTAAACATCATACCCAATTGTATTAAAAAAACAGTTCACTTTCGCGTAGGTGTCCGGCTCGACTATTATTGTAGTATAATTAAATGGGCAGAGTAATAGCTCGCTAAGTTCAGCAAATAATGTCTCCCGCTGCCTTTCAAATTTTTTGCACACCAGGAACACATGCCCCAAGTTGTCAACTTCACCGCACACATCGCACTGGTCCGACTGTTCCTGTCCAATCTTATGGAGATATGCTTTGCCATGGCCCGTCCGTAGCCTTGAAATAGTTGAGTAGAATTTTTTGACTTGTTCCGCTGTCTCAGATCTCCATGGTCTACCATTAATAATTGGGAACATGGATCTATAAGTTCCTCCTGCAGGATAATGATCGTGATACTCCTGCCATCTTCTCGTCATTGCTCTTTTGAAGTGGGCGTACATATCCGTGTATGGTAACAATGTGTTGCATTCGTCCTCACAGTAGCACCCCAGTTTCGCTGCCCGATCAACCTTTTCATTGCCCTTGACTCCGAAGTGCGCCTTCACCCAAACAAATTTCACCCTTACACCCTTGCCACTCAGCCCAAAGATGCGTAACTTCAATTGAATAAGTAGGGATGAGGACTTAGTTAAGGCTTTTGGATTTTGAAGGTTCTGTAGTACGCTCCTGGAATCCGATACAATCAGCACAGTTGTGGGTGGAACCTCCATTTGCTCGACGTACTCCAAGGCTTTATCAATGGCAATTAGCTCTGTTGTAAATACAGATGCCATATTGTTAACTCTGAATGACTTAACGACTTCCGCATATAAATCATACATCGCGCAACCTTTCGAGCCATCTGTGTACATGACTTTGCAATCCTTGGCGATCCTTGGCAATCCTTGATCCTTGGCGATCAAACAACTCCTGCAGGACATTTTCCACTTCGTGGTGACCTGTTGATCCTGTCAAGAGAGCTTATGAGAGCTTCAAGTGTGTCTGTTTGGAGTCGGTTTCTTTTTTCGTCTTCACGTCGTTTACCATCGAGAAGATCCTTTCCACTGAGTTCTCCCCGACGTTCCCTTTTCCTCTTTGGAGTAGAGGGACCTCCTCCACCCTCTTCTTCCATTGACGATTGACTGTTGACTCAACGAATAGAGAGACAAAAACAAAACGAAAACAGCAACAGAACAGAAAAACGCCGTATGTAACGTGTAAACGAATTTACTTTACTTTTTATATTCACTGTACTGAAAACTGAATACTGACAGAGTTGATACCGCGACCGATGACAGAACGAAAACAACAAGACAGAGTAACAGATGACAGTTGACAGTTGATACCGAGATCAATTACTGAACGAAAACAACAACATGGATAAGAAGTGTGTGTATGCTTTTCTTTAAAGAAGAGTTGTGGCTTGTGGTTGTCAAAATTTGACAACCACAAGCCACAACTCATTTAATGACGGCGACAAACGAAACTGGTGATAGGTGTCTACACAAGTGGTTTTCCGATCACGAATAAATGTACTAAAATCGTATAATTATTCAATTTATTAGAATTTTGCCAGTATTTGAATTACGTAACCTAGCTTGACCAAAAATCCCTACGTTCAGCGTAGGGATTCCCTACGCTCAATGCACCCTCAAAATTCGCTACGTGTAGGGAAAAATCCCTAAATCTGGCAACACTGGTACAATGTTTGACATTGCTTAAAGTAAATAACAGAGCGCTACACGTAGGGAAAGAACGAACGACTAATAGGCATTCGCGTAAACAGTTGGAAGATTGGAAATTCTAGATTTGTTTCCTTCTTCCAACTCACGTGAACTTCTGTCTTGATTTCACGGGGAAGTGGAGTAGGTTTTATTGCGTTCTTGCTCTCTATAGATCCGTCGACATTTCCAGAATGCAATGCTCCATTTTCGATTTTTTGGCGTTTATTTCCTTTTTCCAACTGCCGATTCAAGTGGACTGAGGTCTTCTCCGCAAGAAGGGCAGGCCCCGGCCCTTGCTTGCTCACGTGGAAGAAAAATGTGTACGTGTCACATACGGGCGACTGTCAGAAGCGGTTTTTCCCAAAAAGTCATTTCACATTTTTCAAGATTTTCATGACAGCTCACACATGAACACCTGGACGTCGACATACGGCCAAGTGGCAAATAATCCTCCTTATCTCGTAAATATTAACTATTATTGTGGGTTGTGTTTTTAATAAAACCACCTTGTAGCAGCCAATAATTTTAATAGAGGGGTGACGTTTCGGTCTCCAGTGTAGACCCTAATCATACCTAGTGAACAGTAAAATATATATAAACAATCAACTCAGATCGACTAAACTACATGTAGAATTTAGTTTAGAGTTTAGTCGATCTGAGTTGATTGTTTATATATATTTTACTGTTCACTAGGTATGATTAGGGTCTACACTGGAGACCGAAACGTCACCCCTCTATTAAAATTATTGGCTGCTACAAGGTGGTTTTATTAAAAACACAACCCACAATAATGGATAACCGCAATCAGCCTGGACGCACCTACCACACCAACAATAACAGTAAATATTAACGGCTTACACCCTGCTAAGGTACTGACCTACCTGCTTGTATAGACTCCCCGAGAAAATATTACCTTTCGCTACCTGTTCAAGTGAACAAGTGCTGTCGATATGTTTCTCAACAACAATAATTGCACAACAACAGCAATAACTGCACCGTTCAGGGCTTAATTATTAAGCCCTGAACGGTGCAGTTATTGCTGCCCTATTAAAAAGGGCTTAGAAAGGGAAGTTTGGATGGTGGGAAAACCCAAACTGCATTGTACCTTTGGCAGGTTGCACGCATAACTGACATGGGGTACACAGGTATCATGGACGGGGTCCCTCAACAGTTCGTACCTCAAGAATGGTAGTGTGGCACGACTTTCGAGTTATACCCAGAGCTCTACAAGAATATAATATATTCACCATCGTGTTCAGCATAAAAAAAACCCTTTAAAATAAAATGAGGGGTCACTTGTCAGAATGTTTCATTTTGGGAATTTATGGGTAATTTTTCCCCCCTAAAACTCCCCTCCCCCCCTTACAGTGGCCCGATTCTGCCCATCTACGAAATTAGCCTGTCGGTGGCCAAGACGGATTTTTGTGTGCAAATTTGAACTTTTTTTAGTCAATTCTATCGAGAGTTATAATCCGGAGTGACACATAAGTGAGATTTATAAATATCGAGGGTCTCACGGCAACACCCCACTGGCCAAAATGAGTTACGCATACCATTCGAAGCGTCTTCCCCCGGCAGATCGATCTAACTAAGTATAAGTTAGGTACCTAAGTTAGGTAACACTAAATCTCACGATTTCTTTTACTGAATTACTCAGTAAACATAGTCATTGGCAGATGGTTTTTAGGCTCTGCTGAAAAGTCGCCCAAATGACGATGAGGGAAGTTGCCGTGAGACCCTCCATATATAATACTGGCCTGCATTTCTATTGTTGATGCTGGAATAATGTTTTGCTAATTTGGTGGTTGATACTTAGATGTTCTTCGTCGTTAGTCTGCGTTAACGGGAAGAGATATTACAATTCTTACTTCACCATGTTCAGCGTTGAAAATTTTTTAAACTGAGGTGGTACTCGACAAAAAAAGGAGACAGAATTTGTTTTAAAACCAGTAAAACGGAGTCCTTTTACATGCAACCAGTTAGTTCTTCGAAAATTCGCTCCTGCAGCCAAGCTGCACGACTGAAGGTATTCTACGCTGAACTCGATGGTGAAATCAGAATTGCGATATTCTCAAATAAATAATTGAGTTAGTTCTCAAACTGGAACACTGTGAAGATGAAGAAACCTGGTTGATGTTATAATATAATATTATGTCTCAATATTAAAATAAAATATTATTACTTTTGGAATGAAATAATATATTGAAGGATATGAGAAAATGAAATGATTACGACTTGTTGAGAGGTGAGACGATCACATATTTTATAATGAAAAATAACAATGACGACTTGGTCAACAAATTAAATGCTTACCTACTAAATAATCATAAAATAATAATTTCCTTCTATAAATTAATGAACAGTTCATTAAATGAGTTACTTATTTATATTATTTAATAATTTTATTATTATAAAATTATAGTGTATTTTCATAACACGCTCTTCTTTTTTCAATTATTATTTTTTTTTTTTTTTTAGAAAATTATTTACTTGGCTTAGGCTTTTCAAATTCAGAAAATGAAAACCGTTTAACAGGTTTAGTGATCCTACTACTAACTCGAAGCGGAGTTGAACTGATACTTCTAAAGTCTGTAGTTTTAGAAGTAGCACTATGTGAGGTGCTAGTACGATTTGGTGAACAACTACAAGAAGTTGAATTAGTAAGTTGTTAGGCGGACTAGTAAGTTGTTTACTATCACGCATTTTTTTGACATTATCGAAAGGTTTATTACTGTTGAAGTATGAGTCCATGTATGTAATATCAATATCTTTTAAAATTGGAGTAGGATTCTTTAATATAAATTTCCTATTCCTGATATATTCTGAACCTTCTTCATTACAAATTACATACGACCTCACACCTGCTGGCCTGATAATCGTACCTGGAATCCAGTGATCATTTGGTTTTTGTTTGTAATCCACTGAATCTCCATATTGTAGTTGTGGCAATGCCTTGGCATTCTTTCTATCAAAGTATTTTTTCGAATTATCTTGCCTAATTTTACCTAAAGATATTTGCTTATTAAAATTGATTACCTACGGTTTTAAAAGGTTTTCGCTAATTGGTAATGTGCAACGCAGACGTCGCGACATAACCAATTGAGCAGGAGATGACATTTCACCTTTTGGTGCATTTTTGTAGTGCAGTAGGTAGTGCAAGATAAGGATCTGAACCTGAATCGTGGCATTTTTTAAAAATATTGCTAACAATTTTAACTCCACTTTCAGCGATTCCATTGGACCTACTCATATAAGGACTTGTCATGACATGTTGAATTTCCCAATGGTGGGCGAATTCTCTGAACTCTTTTGATTGAAAAGGTGGTCGTCCACCATCAGTAATTAACTGTGACGGTATTCCAAATCTAGCAAACATAGATTGAAAGTGTGCCACCACAGAGAAAGCTTTTGTTGAACTAACTTGGCATACATCAATATATTTAGAATAATAACCAACAACGACTAAATATTTAACATTGTTAAAATCAAGAAAATCAGCCCCTACTTTCTGCTAAGGTAATGTAGGCAACTCATTGGGTTTTAAAGGTTCATCGGCATGATTACGACTTAATTTCACGCAAGTTTGACAATTTTCAATTAAATGTTTTATGTCAACGGACATTTGTGGCCAAAATAGAACTCCTCGAACTAACGATTTCGTTCGTTCAACTCTCATATGACTGGAGTGTACCTTGTACAATATAGATTTTCTCAATTTTGAAGGGATCAATATACTAGTATTGCGAAATAACAGATCATCCATTATATTAATCTCTGCTCGGAAGTCCCAATATGGCTTAGCTAGATTTTCAACTTGATTTTTAGAACGTGGAGTACTCTTTCAAGATAACGTGTACCTCATCATTTTCGCTAGCTTCACGAATTTCACATAATGTTTGCGGTGATACTGCAAGTGAGCTGCGAACTAAATTTACGAGTACTGAAATTTCCTCATCAAGACTGTCATCTGTTTCAGGGGGCACGAGATAACGTGTCAGCTATATACATATGGTTGCCAGGCTTGTATACAACTTGAACATTGTAGGCTTTTAACTGCAATAGCATTCTTTGAAGCCTGCTAGGAACATTTACTAAATTTCGTTTGCAAATCGTGACTAAAGGAGAGTGGTCTGTTTCAACTGTAAATGATTGACCATAGATATATTGCCTGAATTTAGTACAACCACTGTAAATAACTCCTTTTCAATTTGGGCATAACCCCGACGGCAAATTGTGATGCATCCACTGATGGGGGGGGGGGGGGGAGTTCACCTCAAAATGTCCCAGTGCCACGGAACATCTTTTTTAATTAAATTATTCAACGTAGAATTCTCTTGAAAAAATGGAAATGAAACTAGACAAATAAGTTACTAACCAGATGAATCTGTGAAGAGCTTTCTTATCATTTGGGCTTGGCATTGCACAAATAGCTTCAATTCGCCCTGGATCGGCTTTCATGTCTTGTTTTGAAAATATATGACCCATAATTTGGCCAAAGCCAAGTTAAGTATATTATACTTAACTTGGCTTTGGCCAAATTTACACTTATTTGAATTGAATTGTATATTCAACTGACGAGCTTGATCAAAAACTGATTTTAATCTATAGTAATGGTCATCTTCATTTCGTGCATGGACCAGTAAATCGTTTCGATAGATGCATACCCCTTCCAAAGCTCTCTGTAATTATAATAATTATTGGGGAAAAAATTTTGGGCGCTACAGAAATATCGAAAGGTAAGCGCAAAAATTTGAATCGGCCAAAAGGTGACCTGAAGTTGGAACTTTCTGGATCCATAGGAACATTCCAGAAACCAGAACATGCGTCCAGAGTAGAAAATACACACGATCCATTCAACTGTGCTCTTATTACATCAAGAGTTGGCAACTGATAGTGTGATCTTAGTAAATTTGCATTCAAATTTCGCGTTTGTAGACCTAGTACAGTAGGTACATTTTCGTCGATTATGTTGAACATAATCATGAGTTTTACCCTAGATGGTACACGGCAATACACAATTGCCTACATTTTTTAGTGACTTAACGTTTTATCAGAACGGGGTTGTTTCGGCGTGCGCTCTTCGGGAAAAACGTGGCCAGAATCTCAGCTGTCCAACTGTATGAAAAAAATGTTTTTCGCACTGAAATTAGTGGAGAAAATGACGTTTGAGTTCTGAAAAACGAGGGTATTTCGGTGAAAATCTACGTTTTCCACCAAAAGCCAACTTTCTTCATGGAAGTGAGTTCGGTATCGCAATTTATGCATTTTTTGACGCTGAATCGAATAGGGACACTACCATGCCTCCCTGACAAGGAAGAGACTCGTTTTTTAAAGAATTATTTATTTTTAAAAAAGGACTAAGTGATTTTTTTAAAGAATCAACAAATTAATAAAAATGGGACGCCAAAAGTGTCACTATTCGATTCAGCGTCAAAAAATGCATAAATTGCGATACCGAACTAATTGCAAAACCTAACTTCCATGAAGACAGTTGGGTTTTGGTGGAAAACGTTGATTTTTACCTAAAAACCCACATTTTTCAGAACTCAAACGTAATTTTCTCCACCAATTTCACTGTGAAAAACTTTTTCTTTACTCCGTTGGAAAGCTCAGTTTCAGGCCAAGTTTTTTCCGAGGAGTGCACGCCGAAAGCACACATTACTGATAGCGCAAAATACGAAAGAATAAACGGTGATTTTTAAAACAATCTTCAAATTTTGGACTTTGGGCATTTTTTCATCAATCAGTACTGTTTCAAAAATTGGATTTTATATCAGGGAGATAGCAAATAGTCCCATAATTTCTGTAGACACCCTGTACATATGATTTTGTGTGTCTTTTGGCAGTGAATTCAGGATGGTCTAAAATGGATTTTGGAGTGAAAATTCGATTTTCAAACATTTCGGACCGAGAACAGTAGCTTCATTTTCTTCGAAGATTCGCTAAAACGGGGTCACCCAATTGAGCAAAAAGTAACAGCCTATCTGGCTTGAAGAATTCTGATGAAGTACCTTAACAAACGCATTGTGGCAAGGACAACTTATTACGGAGGTCTCGTCTTTGTTAACCGTTAGACACCTTACATTTCGAGGGTGTCAAAGCCACATGTCGTATCACCGAGAAAAAAAAATTTTCATTTCGTAATCGATAGACATTTTGATTCCGCGTCGTTTGAAACCAGTGGTTCAGCGATATCTCAATTCGATACTATCGAAATCGACGTTTGAGTGATAATGTTTTATCAGAAACTACTCACCCACAGGTCGTATCAACCTCATTCAGCGTGCAGAGAGGTACCAAGCCTGTAAGTAAGTGTTTTCTTGTTTTTTGTTAAGTAGTTCCGCCTTTTATGATTTTTATCGTTCAGTGATTGTCTGTTGTCATCAAGAAAGTGAAATATGGTAACTAAAGCTGCTACTACTACAGTAATACTAGCTTCAAAACACTGCTGGTTGTGATACGAAGGAGGGTCCGAAGTGTCCAAATGTATACGGTAAATGGCTGGCACATTATCTCTACCGTAAAATAATAACCATCGATACGACCTGTGGTCGCAATGGAGCAGTGCCTCCTTGGGAAGCAGTGTTTGTTGATCCGACTTGTTTCCATTGGTGATCCCAATCCTTCTGCCAGTATTATTCAGCTAAAGGGTGTGATCCAGAAGTATTAAATGTATTAACTAAAGGACGAATTATGATTCACCACTATAAAACTAATTTTATGATTGTTTGTGCACTTTATTTCAGGCATAAAATGGATTTTGAGGAAGAAAAATCGGATTTCCACACTGATTCAGTGATGATAGTTGTGGAGTGACACTGGAAGAACTCATTACGGCAGCTGAAGAGGGAGGTACGGTGAAGAATACGCAACACAATAACAAGAAATTGACTAAGAATTGGTTCAAGAAATCCAGAACACTCTAGATTTTGATATTGACTGTGAAATCGATGATCCTCAAAAAGACCCGGATTATGAGCCACTATTGAAGATAATGGTGAACCAAGCGATGATGGGGAAATTCTTCTTAGCAATGACCAGCCTGTTGTTTACCAATATTACCAATTCGGTGCATCCTGGACTTACCAAACTATGAAAACAATGGTTGGTAACAGCCCTTCATCTGTGATGAAAAAACTCTGCAAATTCTTGACACAACGGTTTATTATCTTCCTTGTGCAGATCACCCTTCTGTCTATACCAGACTGTGTTGCACATCGGCACCATACCATATTCTCACCGTACTCATACCATACCATACGAATTTCTTTTCTATCTTATCATACTGTACTAAATCATACATACAATAATATACCTTACCATACTCATACCATGTCATACAAACCGAGTGAATATTGAAATGTCATCCATTTCTGACCTATATTTAAAATTTCAAGTATCTAGCTCATCATCAAAATTTAATTTGTTTAAACAAATAGGTATTATTTAAACAATTTTACAGATGAGAAACCGAGTGAATATTGCAATGTGGTTCATCCCCGACTCATGGTTAAAATTTCTAGACTGTAGTTTACCGGGAAGATGAAAAAAGGTAGTTTTATTCTGGGCGTCTGGTGGATTGGCCCACGTAGCGGCCGTTTTCGACGCGAAAGTTTAGTGTTTTTCCTAAACCTTTGCGCGCTCACTGTGAACGAACGGCTGGTCGCACAAAAATCCAATTGGTCTTAAAAGATTCGTAATTTTTTAGGTCATTCAAAAGTGAACTATACATTGCAGGGTTCAGTTAAATATTTTGAGATATGACATTGTCAAAATTTTGAATTTCATTTTGAACCCCTTCCCCTTGGCCTAGGGTTATGAAAAGTTTCGAGGACCATTGTGGGGCTGGTCCAAACCCAGAAACCGAATTTCGTAATTTTATCTCAACGCTAACTGGGCAAAGTGCCGCGGACGGCGTACGGCGTACGGGGGACGGCGTACGGCGGACGGACGGATTTTTTTTATTCGATTTTCTGAATCTACGTATCTTGAAACGTAAACCAACAAATTTTGAGGGGGGGTTAAAAAATTTTTTTCTTTGGGCGATTCCAATGGTTCATTATCGAAGATAATAAACCAAAATATGCCTATAGGAAAACAAGGGCGAAATACTCGACCAAAAAAATCAATAATAAATTGCCGCAAACAACGAACCGCTCTGTGTTACGAAGCAGTCCGTAAACCTCAACCACGCCAAAAGAAGGACAACACCACGACGACGGGAACTACCGATGACGGGTCATTATGCCAGGATCTGGACATGGCCGAAGATGATTACTTGGCTGCTGCTAATTCGTTCAAAGAAAAATTCAATCTCACTGACCATTCTAGACGGGAGTTGGAAATAATTACGAGGGGCCAAGCACCCAACGATCTTTGGTATTTTGAACGAACGGCAGAGGCGTCTGACGGCCTCTCATTTCGGCGAAATTTGCAAGTGGAGACCGACGACTCCCTCAGCAAGATATTATGTGAAAAACGGAACCAACAGCGACGCCGTCCAGTATGGAAACTTTTACGAGAGAGAGACCCGGAGCTACAATGTTACAGTGTGGGTTCGTTCACAAAACCTACGGATTTCTTGGAGCCTCCCCTGATGCACTCGTAGACCACGATGGAATTGTTGAAGTCAAGTGTCCCTATCCGGCAAGAACATACACTCTCGAAGAGGCACTGCTCTCGGAAAAGTTCTGCCTGGATAAGAATGGAGGTTTGCCGAAAACCCACAATTACTTTTACCAGATCCAAGGGCAGCTTGAAATAGCTGATCGTGCGTTCTGCGATTTAGTGGTATGGGGACCAAAGTTCATAAAAATTCCAAGGATCGAGCGTGACCAAGAATTTTGGAAGAGCCGAATGCTCCCGAAATTGCTTGATTTCTTCGATCGATGCCTCTTGTCGGAATTAGTGGATCCGAGAAAATGTCGGTCGATGCCCCTGACAGCCGAACTGCTCAGTCCCACAATCCCAGTCCCGTCCCTTCGGCGTGGTTTTTATTTATTTTTGTAATTTTATACGTTTAGTTTCTTCTTATGCAAATATATTATTCTATAATGAAATATTCTCTTATAATATGACTACCTACGTACCTTTTTGTTACGCTTCTTCATAAACCCAAAGTCAATCCGGTTCTCATTTCCAGCTTTCATTTTCAGACCTCTCAGATGGCCAAATAGGGTAAAATCGATTTTGAGGTGAAAAACTGCATTTTCTTTTGTTTTCTATTTTACTGAGCACTCTGATGTTATCACCTCACTCATTTTGGACTTGGTGAGCCTAATGTTGAAAATGTATTCTACATAATTTGATTTTCATCCCCAAAGTGTCTTTGAAAATCCGCCCTAGGTTAGGGATATGTTGGCCTCAGGTTCCCACTTCGAAATGCCAATCCAAGGTCACATCCACATTTTCGCTCTAAATTTCGCTTTCTGTCCCTAATAATGAACATATTTGATCCTAACTAGTGCCAATGTTCTTCATATTACATGACGGTAAGGGCTTGTACGCAATTTATTTTTCAAGTGGGGGGGGGGGGGAATTTAGAAAAGTCAACTTTTGAATATAAAAAAAAAATCGCTGAAACTCAATGATACCGGCGTGCAAATACTTATATTGAGAATATAGCCGTTTTCAGATTCAAAAAATGTTGAGTACTTTTTGAGAAAAACTGTGAAAACTTTTCACCATCTTTTCACCAGATGCACAACCGATAATAATTATTGTTGTTGTGTTGTCACCGCTCGGCCGATTCGTCCACGCCACTCTCACGGAACGCTCATACACCCTTCTTCGGGGAATCTTCTTCTACTTGCATTCAGAGTCCACTGGGCATTCATATGAAGGTATTTCCAACAGTCCGAGGTCAGTAAATAATTTATTTCCCTGAATTCTCGTCAAATACCCTACAAAAATCGTCTACAATTGTCACTTACCCCTTGGTTCCAATTCCAGTAACTAACCGAGTTACCACATTTACTGTGGGCAGTCCTACACATTTCCTTTGATTTTATCCACACGAAATGGGCCCGAAAAGGCAAAAGGACTTCCCAGAAATAGAGATATTGCTGAGGAAACGAAAAATAATTTTGAATGGTGTCACGAGGTTTGAAAATTATATTGACAATTACAAGTCTTCATCATCAGTAAATATGAATGAACTTAAATGTCGAATTCAAAAATTTGAAGGCATTTGGGATGAGATAGTTCTACAGCGTTGAAAATTCCAAAAACTGAAGTACCTACCTATTACTCGGCAAAAAAAAGGTGGCAAAATTTGTTATAAAACCTGTAAAATGGAGAAATTTTACGTAAAATCAGTGCTCATATAGCCATGCTGCATGACTGGAATTTGTTGCTTTTGCCCAGCTGGGATTCGCTCGATTACACAGCATCACAAATTTAAAAACATTTCGGAGACCGAAATAGTGTATTCCTTAAGAATTTTCTACGCTGAATCCGAATCTGAGGTTCAAGATTTCGATTGCTAGTCACTGCGGAGTGGGACGAAAAATCTACCTGGTTTGAGAAACATTCTTTAGGTACTTACTGGTATGTTCCCACGGAAGGGTAAAACCAGTAACCAGTAAAACCTTTGTATCAAACTGCGTAGTTCAGTTATCCGAAAAATCTACCTGGTTTGAGAAACATTCTTTAGGTACTTACTGGTATGTTCCCACGGAAGGGTAAAACCAGTAACCAGTAAAACCTTTGTATCAAACTGCGTAGTTCAGTTAACCCTTCTAAAAGATGCAATTACAAAATATTCCAAGAGGCTAATCTGACCTTTCCTTTCTTCGTTTCAATACCTGTTCAGTAAAACCGGTATTTGGAGGATGTAAAAGCCACATGTCGTATCAGGTGTTTACCAACTTTCCAGGAGAGCCAAAAAACTGATTCGAAACCATGGTGGTGATGAAATATTTACTTTTTTTCACTCAAACGTCAATTTCGATAGTATCGAGTTGACATATCGCTGAACCACTGGTTTCAAACGACGAGGAATCAAAATGTCTATCGATTACGAAAATTTTTTTTTCGGTGATACGACATGTGGCTTTGACACCCTCGATTTTCTCACGGAATACTTGCTAATCCTTTTCCAACTTTAAGAAGTCAAGTTTCAACAACACAATATGTACAGTTTTTCGGACAAAAAGCCAAGAACAGTTTTGAAACCACCTTTCACATTTTGTTGGAAAGAAGAAAAAAATGTTTCATAGAAAATTCAAAGCTGCAATTAGGTTTAATCTCAAAACTAGAGGCGATTTTCGAAACCCTGATGAATAGGGAGCGTACCTAATTTTAGGAAATGTACGAACATTTAGTTATCTTGTAGATCTTGTGATTTCGAGGAGTGGTGCTCCAGGAACTAAGTACCTGTTTTTAAATCCAACGAAGTGCTCAATTGTCTCCTTCCATCGAGTATTGCAGCCGATCCTCTATGACTACGTGGGCCATTCTCATACATTTGGACCATTTGGCTCTTCTGGACCCTGCAAATTAGGGGAAAAAATAAAGCAACTTTTTGAATAAAATTTGATCTGGAATGTTACTATAGATGTTCAGAATAAACAATTTGAGCATCAGTTGTCAGTTTTTTCAGTATTACTTTCTTTTGATCAATTTTTAACGTTTGAACTCAGAAGGAAGTTTTGTCACAAGTGTTACCGTACAAAAAGAGGCTAAATGGAGCAAAATACGGCATGGTACACGTCTTCGAGCTCTGATAACATTCAGCAAACTATGCATTTCTAAACTAAATTTACAATAACCTCAATTTAAATCTATTTATTGTTCCCAAAACCTGTTATGGGGACCTATTGACAGTAACACTCGTGACAGGTGCAGTAGATCGAAGAAAACAATTCTTGAACACTTTTTTTTAATCCCTATATGCCGTAGATATCTTGTTGATTTCCGTTCGCATCTTTTTAGCTTCACGAGCTGTCATTTCGCCGATCTTCTTTCTCTTGTAATTTCTTTCTTTATGTTTCAGTCTGTATCTTACTTCACGTTCCGGATCTGCTTTTCGCTTCTCTCTGTACCGCCGCTGTCTTTCAGTAACTGTCAATGCCTATATACAAAAATTAAAAAAAAAACAGTCATGCAGCATTGCTATCCCCCCCCCCCCCCTAAAACTCCCCAAAGATATTTCAACTATGAACACGATGGGGAAGTCAGAATTGCGATATCTCTTCCCATTATCAGATTAGAGCAGACTAACGATGAAGAACATCTCAAGTATCAACCACATTCTTCATCTTCAAAGTGCTCCAGTTTGAGAACGGAATAAGATATCACAATTCTGAAGTCACCATCGTGTTCAGGATACAAGCGTGGTTTCCACATTATAATTCTCAGTATAGCCCTCTGTACTACATTTACTGTTTTTATATGAGTAGGGTAAGAACCACCCCAGGCAATAATCCCGTACTGGATAATGGACCGAACGAGAGTCTTATTTGTCTCGTTTGAAAACTTTCCTCGTGTAGAACAAAATATAAACAAATCTCCTCAACTTCTGCTGAATCGCACTTATGTGAAATAAAATAGAAATAACGTGGAACTTAGAGTTCCCCCTTGGATAACCCTATGATCAATACCGATAGGTGTCCTTTGCAGATCACCAATCGCGACTATCTGCTACCTAGCCGAGAGGTAGCTTGAAAACCGTGGTCTTATGCCCAGATTGCACATACGTTCCAAGAGAGTTTTCCTATCGATTGTATCGAAACATTTTGAAAGATCACAGAACAGCAAGATTGATTTCTTTCTCTCATCTCTTTGGTTGTAGAGTTCGTTGGTTAGCTCAAACAAAGCCTGATCAACACCACGCCCCGCACGGAATCCAAATTGATCATCCAATAACCTGACCAGTTACCTCGAATTGAATAGTCTACTGACTATTCAATTCGAGGTAACTGGTCAGGTTATTGGATATACTTTCGCCAACTCAAATGGAGAATCAAAATGAATGAAACTAAGTCGGTACATGTCGATTTCACCAATAAAAGGATCGACTATATACCGGCTTATTTCGAAGGCAAAGTGATTCCTCATGCCAATGAAGCCAAATACCTCGGTATGACGCTTGATGCCAGGCTTCGGTGGAAAGCCCACGTCAAGAAAAAGAAGGAGGAACTTCTTCTCAAATTCAGAAAAATGTACTGGCTAATGGGGAGGCGGTCAAAACTGTCAATCCAGAACAAGCTTACGCTGTATAACCAAGTCCTTAAACCAGTCTGGACTTACGGAGCTCAGCTGTGGGGCTGCACGGCTCAATCAAACCGGGAAATAATCCAAAGATTCCAGAACAATGTGCTAAGAAATGTTGTCAATGCACCATGGTACTTTCGAAATGAACGACTCAGCCATGAACTTCAAATCGAAACCATAAACGAAGCCATCAAGCGGCAAGCCGTACCTACTTCATCTTCAACGGCTAAGGTCTCACGTCAACGAGGAAGCTGTCCGACTCCTTGACACGAGTGATATCACCAGACGATTGAAGCGTACCAAACCACTTGAGCTTGCTCACGGGTGAAGCAGTGTAGTGAATGCAATATCATCATAAAAATGAACAAAACTCAGTGATGTATCTAAGCTTTGAATAGTATGTGCCCTAGTTTCAACATAATATTGTTAATAAGTTATTACTTGGAGCAATAAAATCTTTAAAAAAAAAAAAAAAAACGTTCGCCAACTTGAAGCAGTCGGGAATAATACAAGAGTTAAAACTCAAATTCAACACATGAAGTAGCGGTTCTTTTAGACTGTTAATAAACTTTTTTATGACAATCAATGGGATTCCACCTATTCCAGGTGCCGACCCACCCTTCATTTTATCAATGATTTTCACCATACCGATACCATCAATTTCCGGTATAACGAATAAATCAGTATTCTTAACGGTTGGCTGAGCTACATATTCCACTGAGGATTTTCGGACGATTTTTTCAGCAAGCTCTTTCCCAATATTGGCGAAATATGAGTACATAAGACCGCAAGCCTCACCTCCCCCTCTTTTTTTCGATACATTCATTTTTTCTAAGTAAGCATCTAAAAATTCGTTATTATTTTCTGTATTTTTCTGCCTATTTAAAACCTCATTCATCACGTTCCAAATTTTCCTCATGTCATCATTAGCCGAATCTAATTTAGGGCCGGTTCATCAATCAGCTGCATAAACCGGTGGGTAACAATTCAAGGAATAACACTGTTCGACGAATAAAATAGTAGCAGTGTTTATAACTGTTCATCCAACGAAGTTTATTGAACTAATAATTGTTTGTCGAATAATGTCAGACTCGATTTTTTTGTATCGAGAAGGTGCTATGACCAGAGTGTTACCTTCCAGTTTCTGTGAATTCTGAGTAGTTTGTTGTTTAGTTTCTACGTTTGGTGGTTAGTTCGTTGCTACGAAAAAGTTTTAATTTGAAGGAAGAGAACGATTACCTCCGTAATACTCCGTGTACAATTCCCAACGTAATATTTCAATAAATAGGTATTCTGTTTGGCTTTATTCTAGCGGAGCAGCAGAGATCGGCAAATTTTTCAGAGGCTGATTCGAAGCTATTAGTTAAATTGGCGAACCAGTTCAAGCATATCCTTGAACACGGACGCGCAAACGAACACATCGAAAGCTAGCTCCTCGCTGCTCAAGCCGATCTTCGCATCAAATTGTTACAGGAGGAGAAGTTGAAGAATGAATACAGTTTTCCAATATTCTTTCAAGCCATGATGTTTTATTACTTTTTTACTTTTTATTACATAATAGACAAATAACCGTATACATAATAGGCATAAGCATCATTATTACATTATTGGCACTCAAAGTGCCGCCATTTTGACTCGTCTGTTCGTCGAATAAAGCCTTGTTCGGAGGTTTCAAAGGTCCAATAACTTTATACTCCGAATAAATCCTATTCTCCCTATAACTCAACTTGATGAACAGTCATATAAGATCTATTCGTAGAATACGGCAAGTCGCCGAATAAGATGGCGCTATTCGTCGAATAAATACCGTCGATGGCCCTTAGCAGAGTAATATTTTTGTTTCGCTATTCTAATCAGAGTTTTCAACATGTTACGGTATTTCCGGAAGTACGTTTTGAAGCGGGTGTTGTAGGGTTCTTTCTGTTATCTACTCGCAACTTTATCTTTTTTCTGGATTGAGGTAATTATACCCCGTGATATCCAAGGAGATAACTTATCGAACTTGCTTTTCAATTTTGTTGTCACTGTATGAAGTTCGATACTACTCTTCAAGATACTGATGAAGGAGTTCGCCGATATGTTTGCATCCTTCACATAGACACTCGACCAATCCATGTTGGCGATCTTTTCTCCGAACGAATCATCTAATTTTTTGACAATAATTTCCTGGTTATAATCTTAATGGAAAGTTTCGTGATTTTATGGGACATTCGGGCGAAGGAGAAGCCCAAATTCGTGGAGAAAAATTACAGTCCTCTTCAATGTATGTAATTAGAACACAATAGCTAAAGCATCATCATTTTGTGGAAGGGGACTGAAAGGCAACTGGACTCATATCATGCCAAAATTATCAATGTAGATCCATTCATTAACTTCACTTTGGAATTCGGATGTAGTCACCTAAATTTTCTAGATCTTTCCATTTCATTCTATCCGTACCCCCTTCTACCACTCATTAGCGTACCTCCGGTATGGCATACCGCTATTCAATTATTACGCCTCATTTCCGATCACTATTGATACATAATCCCTAACCAATTTTTCATAATATTTCAATTATTCTGACTTTGAGAAAGGTTTTCACCAGAATCTCCCTGTATTTGTAGATAAGTTCCATGGAATGGATGAAAAATAGATCAGATAATCATAAACGTTTTTGATACTAAAAACAACAGTCTTATCTTGATTGCTACAGTCACATTGGTAGTGGCAAAAACCTCTTTATAGAAACAGTCTTATTTTAACGTTTACAGTCTTATTGACAGTGGCAAGGAACTATTTATTTCATAAATAACTGAACAATTGAGGAACCTTCTTTTTTGTATATATAAAAAACGAAGATAATAAACTTTTATTAGAAGAAGAAGAAGAAAACATGTTTATTTGACCAAACGCACATGCAGGACAGAGAGAGAAACAAATAAGAACACAGATAACGCATTTCCCTCCCTATCCCTGTGATTCGATTCAAACAAATCGATGTTTCTTGAATCTGTATAGTACCTATTATTTTTATGCAAGGATACTAAACTCTTGGCGAAATTAAACCGTACGTCGTCGAACGCCAATGTAAACGCTTGCATACGAGTCTGCAACACATTGAGACATTTTCATGTCATCCCCCCCCCCCCCCCCAAGGAAAATGTCGCCGTTTGTCAATCGAAGACATTTTCATGTCTCCATTATATAGCTCTTATAAGTTCACGACCACAAAGCACTCGTAACGCGTATATGTGGATACATATCTGGGTAGGCGACACACCGCTCGTTAGGGACACCTAACGACCATAATGTTGTGTGCAAATAAACTTCGTATCAAGTCATGCGCATATCTCAGCTTTTCGAAGGGCGACAACCGAGTGAGAGGAATGTATTCTAGTTCTATAAATCGAGAGGTTTCCAAAGAACGGTTTTTGTCTGATGACAAATGACGAAGTACAATTCCCCTACCAACGACTCGGTTGTACGCGGAAATTGTCAGCAACTCATTCGGGACAATTTTCGTAACGGTTTTTGAGTTATATGCCATATGAAAGACATGAAAACATGATACAGCAATGGGCTTGTAGTCCGTCTACCGAAGTGATACGAGCCAGAGATATTATAATATATTATATTGCATACTTATTATTGAATTTGGATTACTCTAACTAATTCATTACCTATTATATATTGTATTTATTATTGGTACTTATATTTATTCGACATATGTTCGTATTAATTTATCATTCCACCTAGATATTTGTCACCATTTGAACTGTTGTATGAGTTATGCACGATACCTCCAGGAATGATGCGCATACTGTGCCAGTGCTAACCACTGCTCACTGTTGTCCAAAAGCTGCACCATCCTTGCCACACCGAACACCCCCCCCCCCCCCCCCCCAGGAAGCGGATCCTGAACTCCTGGAGCACAGGGCAGATCCCAAAGAAATGGCGTACATCCTCTTCTTCCTTCAAATAAACTTTTATTATCGATGATAATAAACCAAAAGCATGTTTTGCTTTAAAAAAGTAATCCAAAAGAATTTTGAACAACTAGGTATCACATAAAGAACATATTGAGAAAAAATGTTTTGGTTATAGGCTCTGTCCCAAGTGCTGGTGCTTTGAGACTTGGAAGGCCTCACAAAATATTTTTGTTTATTACCGGACTGCCTGACTAGGCTCTTCTAAATCCCATTCAAATCCGTTTTTTCCTACATAAACTATTGGAACTGCCAACGGTTCATTTGTCTCTCTTGCTTGGTGAAGTTCATTTTCGAATGACACTCATGTGACCGTTCTCGTCGAATTTCAGGAGGGTACAGAGGGGGTCGGTTCATTGCGCTTTCTCATAGTGTACATTGATGTTTGAATGTTTTCCATAAGTTTTCCATTTATAGGAAATATACTTATAGAGACATTACCATTCATAATACTTCAAATCATTACTTAATATGCCTAATGTCTTGACTTTCATACATTTGATCCATGCTCTCCTAATACGAGGTCGGGATCACTGGCATGATTTTCCTTCGGACTTTGTGAAATGTTCGTTCTGATTAATGCAATGTCAGAATATTCGAGATCAGATATTCGCGCTATCATTGACACCGTTTCTACCTTTGTCTACCAGTACAAATATAATTGTTGATAGATTTAACCCTATGTTCCTACTCTCAAATATTGTAGTTTGCACAAACCGATTGCCAACTCCACAATGAACGATTGTCCCCCCGAGGTGCCCTTGGGTCAGAAACTTGAGTCGGTGCTGTCTGCGGTTTTCTGGAGGCTTTGGGCTCTGCAGGTCGTCTTTGGTGGAAAGTCCTGTCCTGAGTAAACGGCTTGGCAGTTTTCACATCACCTTTCTTGAGCACCTAATTGTACATATTCGATTACTGGTATGACCCGTATGCTTTCCGTAAGTCTACATGCAGAGGTGGAAGTAACTGTATTTTGCCGATTGGCATAGGGCTTGAGTTAGCAAGATGAAACCAGTGATGACAGACATGACAACGCACCATGATAATCACGCTTTAACGCAATTTCAACAAGTTGTATACGAAACACTAGTAGCGGTGAGATTATTCGAGGTGGATCAGACTGCAATATCAAGAAGCGGGATAATATACCACGTCATCGTTCTTCTTAACAGGGTTCCTGGTTCCACTAGTTAGCTGGTCTATCGCTTTTTACTTGACACTTGAGGCTATTTTCACTGTCTCGATCTACCTGTCGAGAAGTGGATCGTGATTGTGCTCGACCGTTATGACCAAGGGGTTTTTCGATACGATACGTTCACTTGGTGGCTTATGGAAGGATTCCTTTGTCAAAACGCTCGCTCACAAAGAAATCCTTTCGCCAAGGGGCTGGTGGACACGACTTGGGTCGCATAAAATCGAGCAAGAAAAGCTGCTTTGCAGACATCGAATATCCTAATCCTTCATTCCTTCAAAATTTTCCCACGAACTACGCAGGTCAACCTGTTCAACCCTATTCAAAAAGTGGGGAATTCCCCAAGGCAATCGAAAATAAGGGTCAACAACAATTATTGTATGGCACAGGTAGCAAACGTTATTCTCGGTTTGTCCCAAAAAGTCATTGCACATTTTTCAAAACCATATTTACAGCTCGCTAGTAATAAACGGGATGAAGGTTTTTATAAAAGAAAAACGCAGCACTTCTGACAACAAGAGTTTTCAATTTGAGAACTTACGATCACTAACCAGAATTGTTCTTTTTTTCCCAACACCCCGGCTCAATTCTGCAATGATATAATATACAATTATATAATATATATTATATTATAATATACTGTAGTTATGGTATGTGTTGCGTGTGTGTGTGTGTGTGTGTGGTGACTAACTGAATTAATGATGAACTGAATGAATCTGACTCCAAAAGATTTATTGTTAAATGAACTCACGAATTGGAAAACGGTTTTTTGAAACAAACAATCGGAAGAACACTTGTGAGAAAATTTGTTGCGACTCTCTGAATTTTTGAAATTGAACTCTGAACATATTTTTGGTAACGTATGATCGAAATAAAAAAATTTGTCACCAAAAATAAACTGTAGTGTCGCTACAATACAATAGATTGCTAGGTATATAATAGGAATTCATTTGGGACTATTCCTAGTTTTTTACGACAGGTTTGAAACTTTGGTGCTGGCTGTGCTTTAGTGAGGCTATCAGCAATCTGGTCCTCTGTGGGAATGTAAATTAGTTTCACTGCACCTGATATTACATTGTCTCTATCGAAATGATACTTGACCTCAACATGTTTGGTTCTTTTGGTTTCCAGAGTACTAGCTATTTTTATGCATGCTTGGTTGTCTTCAAATACATTTATTGTTGGATTTGTGATTAATAAACTTACTAGTAGCTGTTTAATGAATAATGTTTCGGTCAGGGCGTAATATCCACCTTCTGCTGAAGAGAGACTGACAACTGCTTGTTTCTTTGATCTCCATGAAACTGTATTTTTATTCAATTGAATGGCATAACCGGTGATACTTTTTCAATCGATCACATCATTTGCATAATCAGAGTCTGAATAAGCAATAATTTTAGGTATTGGATTTGATTTGATAAATTTTAGAGAAAATTTTTTTGTTGCTTTCAGATAACGTATCGTGTTCTTCAAGTAGTTCCAATGTTCCAAACAACAAGCATTTTGAAATTGGCTGAAATAAGCAATACAAAAACATATATCTGGACGGGAACCCAACATCAAATACATTAATCTGCCAATCAATGCTTTATAAGGCATTCGAAAGGTAATATTTTCGTTTATACATGGTTTGAGGTATAATTTATAAATTATACCTATATGCAACCTATAGGTTGCATAGGAATTTGAGCAGGCTTACATTCAGACATATTAAAATGTGCAATTACTTTCTCGACGAGTTCTGATTGCGAAATGCACATCATACGCTCATTTCTATAAATTTGTAAACCTAAAAATTTAAATTCGTGGTCATTTGAAAGATCTTTGATTTTGAACTTGGAACTGAGGTTTGTTTTTGTATCTGTAATCTCTTTTAGGCTAGGCGAAAAAAAGCAAAATATCGTCTATCCAGACAATAATATAGAAATTATTTCTGTAGTACAAGCAAGGGTCTACTTTACTACGAGAGAAGTTCAATTCTTCAAGCGCAGAATTAAGACAGTCATTCCAACATTTGGGACTAGATTTGAGACCGTAAAGTGATTTCACCAGTTTACATACTTGCTGATTTGAATTGTCTTTCATACCTTTTGGTATTATCATGAACACAGGGGATTTGAGTGTTGAGTTGAGAAAGGCTGCATCGAAGTCAATTTGGTGGATCAGATAGTCCTTCTCCACTGCCAAAGCGAACAGGACTCGCAAGGACGTCATACGGGCCACTGGGGAGTAGAGGTCATCCTCCGCTGAAGATTTCTGAAGGAACCCACGGGCAACCAGCCTTGCTTTCCTAACGATGTTTCCATCAAAACTCTTCTGGCGAAAAACCCATTTTGAGTCAATAGCTGTTCGTATCAGCTGGGCCAGTATGAACATTGACCCGACAGGCTGCCGCATGATTCACGATTCATGATTGCCGCATGAAAATTATAAAAATTATACACTTCTGAAATGTGGACTAAAAGCCATACCGTTTCATTTGAATTTTTTGAAACATGAATTTTTCAAAAATTTCACAATTCGTTTGAACCCTGTCCCATTGACCTAGGGTTATGAAAAGTTAAGAGGATCATTGAGGGATTGGTCCGAACCAGTAAACCAAATTTTGTGAATTAATCAATTGCGTTTTTTATTCGATTTTCGGAATCTACGTATCTTGAAACGTAAACCAGCAAATTTTGAGGGGGTAATTATTATTTTTTTTCTTGGGCGATTCAAAAGGGTCATTTAAAAGATAATGAACAAAAATGGGTTTTTGCTCATATCTTTTAAAACAAGTGATTAAGCAAAAACCACAGGGTAAACCACGTCAAAGAGCATTATATTTTCTTTAAAATCCATTGGTCAAAAATGTTTTTGGCCCAATAATAACCAAGATACAGGCAGTCAAAAAAGGTGACATTTTTCGAAATTTGGGAAAATGCAGGTTTGGGACGGTAGAATTATATTTACACACATAATGATATTATGTTTTTAGGTTTCATGCATAATACGTGTACTGATACATAGATATTATGTATGTATCAGTATACGTAATATGCATACCCCCTCACCTCCTTCCTCGATACCTTTCTTCTCGACCCATCGTTCATTATCCACCTCCACAGGTTTGAAGTACCCTCAACATACGGATTGATATCCAAAACCAGTATTTGATCAGGCTCTGTTCATAATTGCAGACTTGACTGCGTTGATAATCATCAAAATTAATTATTGTAATAGATGTGAGTATGATGGGAGAGAGAGAGAGAGAGGAGAGAGATTGATTGATTGATTGAATTGTTTTATTAAACCACTCTCTTCCACCTCCCCTGGCCACCTGTTACAATCATTCTTCTTACAATCCTTTTCAGGTTAAAAACATAAATTATCACTTTTTACATAATTAAAAGATAAATAAATAAATTATAATACTCTTCTAGATATTGTACGAATATTAACGAAATATGAGAATAAATGTTCTTCTCACTGGTAAATAAACAAACATTTCCTCCTAACATATAAACTAATATTTTTCTAATAATTTCGTTTTTAAATTAATTCCTAAATGTCTCTGTTTTTAAATTCAAATTGAAAAATTCCACATGTTCGTTGAACAGCTCAATCCCTTGTACCACGAAGGACCTGCTGTATAGGGTCGTTCTGTGGATTGGCACCTGGAGCAGCCGACCTCGGTTTCTTGTGTTGGCAGTTGAGAGGAACTCAAACTCAAATGAGGTGTCGCTTGTCAGAATGTTTCATTTTAGGAATTTATGAGTAATTCCCCCACCCCCACACTAATCTATTTTCACCAAACAGTGGGACACTCATGTTTTTCGATTTTACATTTAAAGTATTAGAGATAACTGAAGAAAAACCTTCATAATTCGAAACAGCATCATATAACAGTGAAATCCCTCGTGGTTCAAATTTTGGTTTATTATCTTCTATAATGAACCATTGGAATCGCCCAAAGAAAAAAAAATTTTAACCCCCCCTCAAAATTTGTTGGTTTACGTTTCAAGACACGTAGATTCAGAAAATCGAATAAAAAAACTCTGCAAATTCTTGACACAACGGTTTATTATCTTCCTTGTGCAGATCACCCTTCTGTCTATACCAGACTGTGTTGCAAATCAGCACCATACCATATTCTCACCGTACTCATACCATACCATACGAATTTCTTTCCTATCATACCATACTGTACTATACCAAATCATACATACAATAATAAACCATACCATACTCATACCATGTCATACAAACCGAGTGAATATTGAAATGTCATCCATTTCTGACCTATATTTAAAATTTCAAGTATCTAGCTCATCATCAAAATTTAATTTGTTTAAACAAATAGGTATTATTTAAACAATTTTACAGACAAGAAACCGAGTGAATATTGCATTGTTATCCAGTTCTGACCTATTTTTAAAATTTCAAGTCAATAGCTCATCATCAAAATTTAATTTGTATTATTACAAAAAGGTATTATTTAAATTATTTTACAGATGAGAAACCGAGTGAATATTGCAATGTGTTGTATCCCCGACTCACGGTTAAAATTTCTAGACTGTAGTTTACCGGGAAGATGATAAAAGGTAGTTTTATTCTTGGCGTCTGGGGGTTGGGTCACATAACGGCCGTTTTCGACGCGAAAGTTTAGTGTTTTTCCTAAACCTTTGCGCGGTCACTGTGAACGAACGGCTGGTCGCACAAAAATCCAATTGGTCTTAAAAGATTCGTAATTTTTCAGGTCATTCAAAAGTGAACTAAAAATTACACCGTTTCATGAGAATTTTTAGAGATATGACATTGTCGAAATTTCAAAGTTCGTTTTGAACCCCTTCCCCTTGACCTAGGGTTATGAAAAGTTTCGAGGATCATTGTGGGGCTGGTCCAAACCCAGAAACCAAATTTCGTAATTTTAGCTCAACGCTAACTGGGCAAAGTGGCGCGGACGGCGGACGGACGGATTTTTTTTTATTCGATTTTCTGAATCTACGTGTCTTGAAACGTAAACCAACAAATTTTGAGGGGGGGTTAAAATTTTTTTTTCTTTGGGCGATTCCAATGGTTCATTATCGAAGATAATAAACCAAAAAATCCGTCCGTCCGCCGTACGCCGTACGCCGTCCGCGCCACTTTGCCCAGTTAGCGTTGAGTTAAAATGCATAAGTTATAATGCATAGATGTGTAGTGATAAAAACGTCTCGTTAAGTTATTATTTTGATAGTTTACAATTTTGTAGGCGTATATTATTAGACGAGAATGTGTTACCCTATAATGGCTAGACGCATTCAAACTGGATTTAGTACATAAGATGAACCCTCGTTCCTTCTGATTTTGGCGAAACATTTTTGATTTTTTTTTCTTACTTTTCACTAATTTATTCGAGTAAATTCATGGGCGTATGAAGGGATGAGAGCTTGTAGATTGTTGTAGATAGTCTTGAGAGATTGTAGATCGTTGTATTTGTCAAGGGGTATAAGCTGCCTGAAAAAGTACAATGGGGGAAAATTGAAAATTTTTATATTCTTCGACTTTTCGAGGTCTGACGGGAAGTTGGATCCAGGCGTCATCGTCGAAGCGAAGAAGAAATTATCCCAGCTGGCTCATACTGAAGCTGTGGTAGATTGGTGACTAGAATCTCCTGAGGCACGTTCGGGCCTAATAGATAAATGAATAATAGATTCGTTGTAATTCTTGAAAAATGTATGAGAGAGATATGTCGTTTGGTAACGCATTTCGTAAGACATTTCTTCCGTGCATTTCTTGAAAGAACAGCATATTCGCTGTGGATGTAAATTTCGACGTCTTCAATCTGCCTTTCGACTAAGCTATGCACAGAATCGCACACCATCTGTGTGCTTCCTTTCTCTAGAAACTTTTGGGTGATTACCACATTCCTGGACACACTCAGATGGAGTAACGCATCGGACAATGTGCTATTTCAATTGAGCAATGGCCACGTCCATCCTCATCATCTGATGAAAAGCTATTATGGCGAATTCGATTGTACCCATATTATGTTTAATCATTATCAATAAACAAGTTGGATAGACTTGACCAGAGAGAAGGGTAACTCCTCCCGCTAGAGACCTGGAGTGGGTAAACCCCCACCTATTTCAGATGTTATGACAGGAGATCGTCCCACCTAGCGGCCAAAGATTCATTCGCTCGTTTCAAACTCAAAGCCCTCTCTATGAGTGGCCAAGTGGATTGCAACGTCACTTTCAAATTCAACTTCTAGTACTCATTCATTCCTCAACCCCAAGTCTGTGAGAATGGACACGTCTCGACGTCTGTCTCCGTCGATCAAACAAATTGCGAAATTATTATTATAAACTGAACTGGAGACGCCTCGGCTGTCCCTATCAGTTTATAACAAGAACTTCCTTCAAACTAGAAAGGATACGTCTCGTGTCTGTCTCTATCTAATTGAAGGAACTTAAATTACTTTAACTTCACAAAAACCCTGGGTAGGAGGTATCCCAATATCAAATACTCGTATTAGGAGTCAGTAAAGCTATCATCGTCGCAAGGATGGTAGGAGCTGTCACTCTCTCCCACCTTCAGATCATAACATCTGAAATAAGTTGAAACGTAATTCATCAAACTAAGAAGAGAAACAATAATGAAATCCGCGAGATTTATCAACAGGTTGGAAATGGAAAACTACCAAAGGTAACGTTAGTAGCTAGCCAACCTACAATCTAGTAACGTGACTATCATTTCACAGAATTGGGTACTTCATTATTATTGTGAAAGTATTACTCCAACGTGTCAAACACCTTAAAATGTATAAAATAATTGTACTTACGCAGCAAACACGCGTTGACAAGGGGCGAAATGAACACCTGTTATGTTGCCGGTGTCGGGATTTGAGCGCTTTCTGTTGAGAAATCGTAGACTCTGATGATTCCAATCGATTCTGCGTGAAAAATCCTTTCAGAAACATTGAAACAATCGGAACGTGCCAAAATCGAGATATGTAGCTGGTGACTCTTGAGCGACGAATCGCAATCTCGTTTGTATATTGTTCAATACCACCATTGAATATTGTATAACATTGAATACAAGCTTGTTGGGCGTGTGAGTGGTTGTTCTAGTAGAATTGTTATGGGAGTTAACTGAAAATTAGCCCCCTTGAGTACCATATCAATTTGTGGGGGAAATCGTGTTTTTCATGTTACCATGTTTTCTACTGCTTTGCGGAAGTCTTTTTTGTGTATATTTCTTTGGCTCTGTAGAAACATCTGGAATACCTACTTAGTTCATTTTCTACTGAATCCCCTAAACATGAACCTTCATAAAACGTCATTTTCAAAGGCCAATGTCAATATTCTTGTTTCAGGATGATAATCTCAGGAGACCTTCAGTGGAGACGTCTCTAATTTTAGATACGAATTAAAGCTTTACGATTTCACTGTGCATTATTAATCACGATTGATGATCAGTTTGTTTTGTTGGTCCTACCACTTTTTGGGCCTATTTTTCTTGTCAACCAATTGCTTATTGGGTGTAATAGTGTCATATCTCCTAATGGCCTTGATCGAACTGTTAAAACCATCTAAACTTTGAAATATTCCGCTACAAATTTCACGAAGAAATTTTTTTAAAGCTCTAATTTCTGAGCTTTAAAAACAGGCTTCGTGAAATTCGTAGCGGAATATTTCAAAGTTTAAATGGTTTTCAAAGTTCGATTACCCCGAAGCATCAAATTTGGCGATATGACACTATTGCACCCAACGAGGGTAATTGTTTTAGTCATAGCACTCTTTTATTCCACAAAGTTAACCACATTCGTCTCCACAGCTCATTTTAAAGCACTATTTTTATCTTTTGAATATTTTTATTGATATATTTATGTATTCTATTCAAAAAATATGAGTTCCTCACTTCCTGTTGTCTAATGAAATTTTATACATCAATAAATGATTGGGTTTTTATTAGGTATTGAATACCTTGATGATTCTGTTTTTCTTTACCTATACCTATTTTTATGAAGTGTGACACTTACATCTCTTATGTCGATTGGACCTCGAAGAAGTGCAGAGGGGATTAGGAAAATAACCTCAAGATGGAGAATTGAAAATTGAAACTTTTGATTATTCAAATGTATATATTACAAACAGGTGTTTATTGGATGTTGAATAAAATTAATCGAGTTCAACAAAACGTTGAACAAATGTCATAAATATCGCCAATAATGAACTCTACGTACTACAACAAAATAGTAATGAGTTTACTGTTATACGATTACCTACATAGGTTCAGTTCAGACTGGAGGTCAGTTAAACAGCGCACCTCGAAATGAATACACACGTGAAAATGACAGGAACAAAGTGGTGTACGCACATGGTATTAACCTCGTGGTTAGGTATTGATATTCTATGGGAATTATAGAGGGTAATAAAATTATCGAATATTTTTGTCTAGGGTTCTAAACAAGAATAGGGTGAAGTAGACCAAGAACTGGACGTGGTTTGGTGTTGGAATAAAATGCTTGTTAAACGCACTGGTCATACAAATGAACCAAGTCACTAGTGGTTATTACAAGAACACCGCATTTGGTCTAGTTTTTGGTTTGCACCACCCAATTCTTGTTAATATAACACGTACGTATTCAATATACACAAATTGGTGTTGACATAAATTGTAATCAACATCACCCACTGCAGAGGCACCGTGATTGAGGGAGAGGAAACCTTCGGCACCACAACGAATTGCCAAGCAATACGATATTTTGAGCCAAGAATAGGCACACAGGTTATTATTTGTAACAAGTAAAAACTACAATCCGACCCATGTGCATACCCTGTGAAAACCCAATTTGAACTAGAAATTGTACATACAAAGTACAATTAGAAGCACATAGTACATACAAATTCAGAATACCTCGATAGAAGAGAGAAGAAATTGGCACCAAAACTGAATAAAAAAGTGCACCGATTTGGTTGGCACAGGGTTTGGGGTGTGGGGTCTAAACCCGAGTCATTTGGAACCTCTTTCAATAGATTTGTGAGCACACGGCTTCAGACGAGGAGCAGTCCACATTTCCAGTGGTTTTTTCCAATAGCTCAAGGCCCTTAAAAAGCAAATTTAGTTCACTGCCTCTCCTTTTTTTGGTAACTCATCAGCAATCCCATGAACTAATATCACGTAATGACATATGGTAGGTACCTATTAATTCATAAAAACCGCCCTTGATTTTCGAGTATTGATTTTGATAACTGCCCTTGACGTTTTAGATAAATAATATTATATCGCCACTCAAAACAATGGTCCCATCTAAGTACATGATACGAAAGGAGATATCGTAAAATGATAAGCGATATGTAAACTATGTTGATACGTTAAAAAAAGGATTTTATTTAGATTTATTCAGTGTTGGTTGCATTATGTTAGATACAAGTAAATACAAACAACTTGAAGAATCATAAGATTGGCTGCTAACAAATTTACATTAAATCCTTTCCAACAGCACTTAATTGATAAAATACCAAAGGACTGGAAATCGTAATCCTTTCAACAAGCAGTTGGGAGACCCATACAATAATATTACTACCATGACCACACTACAGCTCTAAAATGACTGAATACCCAACATTTAGGGCTCTGCAATTTCACACTTTGTGAAGTAGTGAAAAGGCACCAAAGATTAAGGGCTTAATATTTTGAACAAATTTACAAAATGTACCTAATTAATAGAAATTAAGAGTAAATATTGCATCAACTATGAGTTTAATCGTCTCATTCACTAAACAATATTACAAAATAGCTAAGATACACGTTTTATTTATTTTCACAAATATTACAGAAGTATGTACATAGGAGTATAGACACTATAAATAAATATTGGTTCACGCTACCTATATTACAAAACCTTACAAAATAAATTTTTTTAATTACATTAGATCCGTCGGCCAATCTTAACTTGGTACTACCTATCCATTTAATCACAATGATCTCACGGCAATGTAAACATTGAACAGAGATCGACAAACATTATCACATGTGAACTTCACATTGTGAAGGTATGAAAATTGAACCTTATCACATAATTTGCTGGCTAAAGCAAAGCTCAAGTCAGCCGGGAGGTGCCTGCATATCATCATCATCGTCAGACGTTTGAACGCCAAGACGGGTCAGGTCTTTCAAAGGAGGAAACGGCCGTCGCTGCCAAACTTTTATGGCTTTCAGAGCGTTGGCATCTTTCTGAATTTCCTCCAGTTCCAAAACTAAGGGGTAAATATTTTGCTCGACCCATTCGGAAATTGTTACTATGTCAAAAACATCTGACAGGGCGTCTCTGGCTGATCTGGCAAGAGAGGCGATGGTGTGATAAACTCTGGGTTGGTCCTGCATCAACTCATCTACTCTGAGGGGAGTGGAAAAGTTATGCCTGACGTTGTACTTGGTCATCCACCCTTTTTGCTTACGAACCATCGCTATGAGCTCTTCTGCTTCCTTTTGAGCTGAGTTCAAGCGACTTGTTAATTTGAAGAATGCATGGCCAGGAAACGTACACCTTGAATACGTGTCCCACAAGAACGGGTCGTTGTTCAAATTGAAGTAAGTTGTAGGAGCGAAAATGCCGCAGTTCAAATGAGTGTTGATTTTAGTTCTTAGTGAAGCGTTCATGTAACCATGGCTGGTAGCGAGTATCGTGATTGCAAGTGACGGGATGGCAGCTGGGAGTAATTCACACAGCACAGAGAAGTGGTCGTACCTGCAACAGAATTTGTTCAACTATAAGAAGGAGTACACATATTGACCATCATACACCCAGCCTCATCAGAGGTCTACATTAGAACAGACCACTTACATTTCAAAATCCTCCCTCGCATAATTGACTCAGTCGTTTCAGAAACCCGACTAGTCCCCAAACCCAAGTTACCAGGAAACGCGAAAAACTGCTGCCCTCGCCCATCTGACATAGATTTGAGATTTTCCAATACACATGGTTTCATTTGGCATGAAAGAAGTGAATAAGTAAGCAATTTTAAAAAAAATCATTGTTCTAAATGGCTTTGAATTTGGACTAGTCGTGTTTCTCTTGACTCAACTTTCTCCCTGGTTATCTGATAACGTACGTTCTGAAGAATTGAGGCTCACATCCTAAACAATCTACCGCATCATCAAACAACCTCATCAAATCCAAATCCGAAGGTGGTGGTGTCCTAATAGCTATCAAAAACTCATTGCGCTCCTTCCAATGGTTGCTTTGCCAGAGCACAGTTGAGCATGTTGCCGTCATCCTAAAGGCATCCTCAGCTTTGTATACCTCCCAGGGTACCACACATCCTCTATCTTTGCCGATTACTTCTCTCACCCTTATATACCCCAATCACCAGCTCATGATTAACGGAGATTTCAACAATCCAGGTGTGTCCTGGGACAGCTGGAATGATGACTCGTGCCCCTCCCCTGCAGGTAAGAAAAGCATATGAAGCATATGTATGTGCTTGCCAATCGAAGAGGCCGCTAACAAATTCTATCAGGTTGTTCTCAATTGAGCTAATTTCACTCGCTGTGCAGAAACGGGCAGCTCGTTCCCGGTATAAGCTTCTTAGTAATATGACCGATTATACGATATTCTCAAGCTTACGTTCTAAATGCAAAGCCCTTTCCAGTTCATTATACGAGTATAAAATATATGTAAACGATGTCCAGTCCTCGGTACCATCCATTGATGGCCCTAATAATCTCCCTGATATTATGTGGTACGAGAATGAAAAGGCTGCCTCTCCCAAGGACATCGTCGACCTCTTTGCCAAACATTTTTGCCTCGGTCTATGCACCCCTGTATCTTACCCTACCTCAAACATGGTCTCCCTTGGGTCAATCAGCATCACTGAGAATCAGGTCAGGCGCGCCCAAAGTGGACTTTTTCCATAGCTCCCTCCAATCCTTCAGGTCCCAAGCAGGGTCAGCCATAAACCTCCTCCCCTTCTCCCTTCTAGTTCTCAAGCCTTCTCTTTTATTCTTTCTCCCTCATTACCTCTATTAGATGTACTATTGTCACACTATTGTATCACATTAATATAACATATTATGGAGTAATAAACATTTGTATTGGGCCCATATTCAGCCCATATTCTAATAAATAAACAAACTCCTATCTCCACCAATTACTGCTTTCACGAGTGATATCCGATTTATAATTTCTTCTCGATGTTATCGTTTTCAACTAGGTCCATAACTTCAAAAACCGTTTACCATGTTTTTCTTTAAAATTCAGACGGTCAAGGCTACCGCTTCTCCACGTTCACCGACAGACTTGAAAATCGGCACATTTTTGTGTATTGACCTAGAGAATGTGAACAATTTCTAACTTTTTGTAACATGAAAAACTCCTATGTCACAAACGACGACGTTGAGGTCAATTTTGGTCGAATGGTGTTAGGATCAACGCGAAATGTAACTGATACATGTACGGACGGAATCACTATGCACAAAAACTAGAAATGAAGCAGCTGTGCAGTTTTTTCCTTCTCCTGGAATGTTAGGTAGTAAGGAGATGAGAGGTTATCATTCTGAGGTCCAAGCGGATATGAGAGGTTGAGAGGTTACTGAGATATTGAGTAACTGTTAATTATTATCACCTATATTATTTCGATCACATATTTCCAAATTCACCTACGTGGCATTTCCATTCTGAAACGCTGGTTTATAGTGTGCTGTTCTTAGCTGAATAAAGCCTTATTCTAAATATTTGAAACTACAGTTACAATAAAAACATAGGTACCTTTGCCACCCTGTGACAACGACTCCTTGGAATCCCAATTTGAATTTAGGACCTTCATTAGCCATCACTTCGAGCCATCGCAAGTTGTTATCCAAATGTCGTTTCACATTAGGAATGTACAACGTTTCTCCGAACGCCCCTTTGAAAGCACTGGCAGCCCAGACAGTTGGAAACACAGCAGCATACTTTTCCCAAATCGGCAGGGGAACAAACCTGTACACATCTTCTGCATACACCCACACCTGGAACACAAGGGTAAATCTGAATACAAATTGAACATTTCAGAATCCATGATCATTTTGTTATAGAAATATAAATACTCAAGCATACATAATATGCATTCTTAGCAAAGAAGAGATTACCAATGTGCTATTATTTTGAAAAAAAAAAAAAAAAAAAAAAGATTGTCCTCTCTTTGGTAGTTATGAAGCAGGAAATTAGTGATAGTGATTATGGTCTAATAATGGGCGGACAGCTGAGTGGCGAGCCCAAGAAGACCTCATTACTGCCGTCACCTCATCTAGGACAAAAGGTACTTTCAGGAGAGTGTGCAAACGTTTGTTTTTGTCAAGTTGTGAATCAGACAAGAAGCCTGGAGGTAAGAACTACAGATTGTAACTGGCTCGGATTCGGGCTGAATTGCTCCACTAGTAGTTCAGAGAATGGCTATGATTTTTCATCAGGTGTCGATACCCACATGTTCCCTTTTTCCATTAGTGGTATTCTGTCGAACTATTCTTTCTTTCGTGGTATTCTATGTTGGTTATTGCTTTTGCATTGCACCGCAGTGAGAGGTGGCTGTCTATAGACACGAGGGAGTCTCTCTTTTCCAAGGAATGTAGTTCTGATAGAGCAGCTTTGAGGTCATTAGTTGCTCAGTTATAAGCATTTTTATGTGGTGGGTATTTGATTCGTTCCCATAATCGTCGGGTAGCTTGCTTGATTCTCACAAGATCGCTTATATGTAGAGGTTTGTGTGGGCATAACCTGTGTATTATATGATGTGACGACGAGCTTGCAACGTTTGCTGTGTGATGTGGTATATGTCGTTGGTTAAGGTGGTGATAGCAACATATATGTCCCTAGGGGTCTTCAGTGGCGCTGATGGGTTTGACGAATTTACTAGTGCGTCAGAGTACAGTTTCCAGTAAAAAGGATATTGGACAAGTTTGTTTGAATAATTGCAGTTCGGGGTTCCGTTGAGATTTATCATCACCGGATAGTGGTCTGGAGATAAGGCATCTGAGCATTTGATATGATTATACCCAGGTTTTTGCCAACCAATATGTCTAAAATACACGGAGGGTGTTAAAACATTAATTTTTCTAATCCCATTGTAAACCACTTTCATATTTAGTTGCATCCCTAATTCAAGACTTCTTAGCTCGTTATTTAAACCTTGGCTGTTACAAGTGACTATTATTAAACTATTGTTACTGAAGGTAATCATTTGATGAGTTTTGGTAGAATTTGGGTGAACAAGCTAATCATTGGATGGAGAAGATCAATAAGTTGGTCGATTTTCTCGTATAACTGCAAAATTGCTGGATTATTGTTGCTTCTTTCGGCTGGGTCTTGTAGTTTAGTAATTTGTTAATACGTTTGGTGTAGAGGTGCCAAGCTGATTGGAGCCTGAATCGGAGAATGATGGAGTGGTGGGAATGCAGATCTCGGCAGTGGATGAGTGTAAGGGTTGAGTATTGGCTCGGCTTAATGAGTTCCCATTGTTCCGGAGTTTTTGTAGTCCACTGTAAACAATTTTTTGAACATACCGTTGGAAAGCTATAAACTGCCTAAACTATTACCATACCTGGCCCCTGCCATACCAGATTTCCAATTCGGATTCCGATCGCTACATTCACGCCCGCAACAACTCCACAGACGTAGAAGAAATCCTTGAACCATTTGAAAACCAAGAAGTCTACTAAGGGCTGTTTCTTGACACAGAGAACGGCTTTGATTGTACCCTGATCTTGTTGTACAAAGTTAAGCCACTACTACCAGATACCTACTATAGAATATACAGTCGTTTGTCTCAAACCGTACGTTCCATGTGAAGTGCGACACTTCCCAATTCTCGAGCAAATCGTACGTGTAGAAGGAATCTCCTCTAACCCTTACTCGGGCACACGTCACCTTTAACTCTGGACAACAAACGTTTGTTACATCTTACTTTAATAGGACCAATATGGCTGCTCTATCTGGGGTTTGGCTAGCAAAACTAAAAAAAAAAAAAATTCAAACCCAACAAAACAGGGCGTTAAGGGTAATAACAGATGCGCCATGGTTCGTGAGGAATGACGTTATCCACAGAGATCTTGAAATCCCAATAGTTGACGAAGTGATCAAATCCACCATCAACCGTCTACATGCCACTGTATCCAACCACTCATCCCCTACAATATTTCAAAACCTACTGTCGCTGTGGGGAATACACCAAACCAGACGCCTTAAAAGAAAAAGAGTACCCGACATATTGAACCCTGGTGACTGAAATCGTACCTGAATATTATTATTGTAACTATCTCGTTGAAATTCAAAACTATTTATAACTTATTGATATATTTATTTAACTTCTTATTATAAGCGACTGATTGTAGGGACTGTACAAATAAAATTATTAATGTTGTATTAGCCTTGTATTGTAGAGTATTGTAATACTGAAAGTTAAACAAATTTTAAAAAAAGAGGCACTCAGCAGTAATTGAAAACTACAAATTCCACCCTACAACTAACGACTGATTTTTAAACACTAACCATAGGTTCAACGAGTTCTCCGATCCGATACTGCTCCAGACTGCTGGGCGGGAGGTGACGCAGCATGTCATCCCAAATGATCGGCGTCACTTTGGGGTATCTGGTTCTCACAATTCCAGCCACTCGTGCAATATGACCCAAAAACAGCGTGTCGCGAGGTTGAGTCTTGCACCTTGAGCATTCGCCCATCTGGAATACTTCGTCACAGCCAATGTGGAGGTAGTTGGAATTGGGGTGAAGTTCCATGACCTGGAAAATATGGATAAATCAGGAAATGCTTAGAGATAATAATGGAGTGTGCTTGAATTGGGTCCCATATTTTATGTCATAATTTGGTTCCGTTTTTTAGACATAGATGGAATATTCCTGACGGGAAAAAAAGAAAGAATAGTTGGAATTTGTTGATGGTATCGTCAAGCGGAATTATAAACCTTGGTATGTACTAGAGTACTGAAGGTCGGAAATATTTCCGGAAAAATTGGAAATTTTCCGAGACCTAATATTTCTAACCCGACGAACACAAATTTCTTCGTTCGCCTGTGTTCGCTCGCCCGGTGGAAACGCACCTTATCGTGTTTATTGAGTGCGAATGGGAGGAAGGGATTTAAGCGTGAAAAATGAGATTTTTCAGATTTTTAGGGAAAATAAGCCAAAATAACTAGGAAACTGTTAATTCATTCCGTATTCAATTCTTAAAACATTATTGGGACAGATAAAATGTAAAACTAAACAATATTTTTTGGCAAAGGAATCGAGCGCGAACACGACGCGGGTTGCAGATAGCCATTTTCCCGTCGATTTTAGTTGAAAAACGTGAAACGGGGGCCTAAATACCATTTTTCGCGTTTGTGGGATTTTTTTGGTGTGGAAAGGGATTTTTCAACCCTGACTGTGGGAAAAGGGGAGAGGGTCATCTTGCTACACTACTCCCCTTCTACGGTTCCCGCTACCAACGCGCACGACGCTCGGTCTTTAATAAATTTCCGATGCTTTTTGCTCTAAAATGATATTTTATCTACTTTATTATCCTACGTCCTCAAAATATCTCTCCAAGACCAGCTCATATGATCATAACAGTCCGTTAAATTTTTTTTGAGCTCCTCATGTTCAATTTCTGTAAAAAAACGGCATCTTTCCAATTTTTCGGAAATATTTCCACGATTTCATCTTTCCAGAAAAATAAGTACTCTACTTGATACCAGTACTTCAGTTTGACATCCACCTGTAGGTACAAAGTGTCGTTGGTCTTAGGTAATCCAGCATTTAGCTGTGTTTTTATGAAAATACCTACGTCATTAGGATGTTGTTACAACATGATTTTTGTACGGAACTACAAGACCTATACTTATGTGACCAAAACCTATACACCGCCAACAAGTATCGTATTTAACTGATTGAATATGTTACAGCCAAATTCTGCACTACAGTCGAAACCCCCTGAAACAATATAATGGTTCTACTACAGTCCAAGCAACCGGCATTCCTAGAAACTTTCCAACTACAGTACAAAAGATTTAGATTGAAACTTGATTAAACGTCTAAAACAGAAACTCTACATGTGTCCTTCAAACGATTCTAACACTTTGGGACAGGATTTTGAAGTTCGACTGATGTAATAAAGGAGACCTCCTCCACCTTGCGAGAGAAGAGACCAGTTGGGTTTTATACAAAAATAAGGGATAACTTCACAACAGTTTTGAGCCTGGGCATCGTCAAGTTAAAGTCTTAAGGAGGCTTCGTACCAAATTACACCTTCATAGTGTGAATAGCATAGGAATTAGCTTTAGGAGCCATTCAGCTGGTCCCTGCTCTATGCTGCTTGATGTTTAAGTCCTAAGGAGGCTACATACCAAATTACACCTTCATAGTGTGAATAGCATAGGAATTAGCTTTAGGAGCCATTCAGCTGGTCCCTGCTCTATGCTGCTTGATGTTCAAGTCCTAAGGAGGGTACATATCAAATCACAGCTTCAGAGTGAATAACAGAAATTAGCTTTAAGAGCCACTCAGTTGATCCGGGACTTGGGCATACTCAAGTTTAAGTCCTAACGAGGATCCAAACTACAGCTTCATAGTTTGTAAAACAAACATAAAAAATGTTATGACCATCGCTCTGCTATTCGTAGTCAAAGTATCCGTAGTCACAGAGCTATGGTGAATAGGAAAATATTCGTTAAGTCCAGAACTTTCCAACGAGTGGTGAACGATTTTTGAACGATCAAAAATGGCGAAGATAAATTGCCGTAGCGACGGTTTGATGTAAGCGGAAATCATTATAAAGTCGGAATTAGTTTAGCCGTTTCGTGTCGAAAATGTGAAGGCTAAGGCTAATGACATGCTGTGCTGGAAACCGCAAAAACGCATCCGGTTGCGGGAATTAGCAAGCAAGCGTTTTCTTAAGGCTAATGCCATACTATGCGGCTGCGGTTCCGGTGACCGCGTCCGGTTTTTCTCTGCCGCAATTCTTTTAGTCTGTACGTTGGTTTTTTTTTTTTTTTTTTCGTCTATCGTCCGTAATTTCGAAATATTTAACCATCATAAATTTGAGGAATACATGAAGAATAGGATTACAACCTCAAAATTGGACCAGTACACAGGACACAAATTGGACTGTAGAGAAGGAGAGGAATGCAGAACTAATACTACCCTGCTTGGCCCACAGGTCGTTCATCTAGAAACTATGATGGTTTATCAAGCAATTCATTTTACACAACAGGTCTCAATTCGATTTAAACGATCCTACATTTGGTTCAACTAGTGACTTTGTACGAATGTAAATGTTGACAAGATCTTACGGTACTTACTTGATCAATCATAGTTTGAATCAAATCAAAAGAGGCGTTCAATGAAGGACACAGGGCCTGTGCAGATTCTGGAACTTCTCTCAAATGTTTGAAATCCTTGAGTTTCAGTGCCAGCTCTACGTGCCCAAATGTTTGTATCAATGGAATTACTTCTAATTCGTTTTGTTTAGCGGTCTCAAGCAAATCTTTCACCTCCTCTTTGGTATACGCATTCGTTGCCGCCACATTCCTGAGAAATCCGTGCCAGGGGAACATATCTTCCCACTCGAGGAGGACACCAGTAGCACCAAGATCTTTGGAGAGTTTCAAAATTTTCTTGAGGTACGAAATTTTGGGCGGAGCACCCTTCAAGTCGAGGTGGATCAGTCTTTGTTTGGGCACGTAGGGTGCTCTGGAGGGAACGTCATCAAAAATGGACCCATCAAGATTTCTGTCGTTTCTTTGAGGGCCCAGATCGTCCCTGTACGGCGATTCTTCGACCAGGATCTTCTCCTGGGATGCAGGGAGAGGCGGAGTGTTCGGTGGAGGATTCCCAACATACCCCATCACGCTTCCCCCCAGCAACGTGCGCTTGTCTTGCATCGCACTTTTCAGGCTTAGATCGTTTTCATCTCCGTCCGAGGGTCTGGCGACGTTGTACTGGAGGCAGATAATGAATATCACGACGGCTAAGGCCAGGGCAAGAAGTGTCGACTTTTTCCTCCAGACTGTTAAAGTAACCCAACCTGCATAATGCCCAGCCATCTTCATACTGAAAAATCAATAAAATAATTATTAAAGTTTGCTAGATACCATATCAGATTTCAATTCAGCTCGTCTTGAGGCGATACTAATGAAAAGAGAAATAATTGAGGCACCGTTGCCTCAATTATTTCTCTTTTCATTAGTGTCATTGAATTATTGTACCTATTACAAGGGTTTTGATTTGATACACCTGGCTTATCTAAATATGATTTGGCCAAATCATATTTTGATGAGCCAGATGTATTGTATCAAATCAAACGCTTGTAATAGAATAATTCAATGATTTCTGGGAGGCCTGACGAAAGTCAAGGCCGAAGTGGTTTACTTCTCGACAATTGCTGAAAGCGCATCAATAAGGAATGAGACTTCAGACATTCGAAAAATTGTTCACTATGTTGGAATTGTTCAGCATGACTAGACCTTTATTGTTATCAAGTTGTATCAAGTTTCAATTCGAGATTGATTTAAAAATTACTACCGACAGCATACAACCTGAGCTTTCCAGTACACCAAAATACGAGTATATGGTGGTTCAGAGACCAGGGGAATTGACAGAAAAAAGGAGGAGAGGGATTGAATATGTAGGTATCTACAAATTGAACCGTTTGTTCTTCATGTATCAACAATTACAACATCGAGACAATTATCTTGTAAGGTGACAGAACATTGTGTTAAATAGTAACCTAGCCAGGTCAATTTTGGTGGCAGATAACAAATCAATTGAATGCGCATATTGTCAACTCAAAACTTACTGCGCTTGGGCAGAGCTATTACTGATTTAATCGTGACGAAATTCATTGGAGATTGTCTCGGATTCAGTCCCGACTACCCTCCAAATTTGAGCGAAATAGGTCAATTAGAAACTGAGATATTGGGTTTCAGGAAATTAAAGTTTGCGTATGCGCTAGTAATGGTCCGATGGCGATGAAGTTGATTGGGGGCCGTCAGGGGGCTAACCCGCACAATCCCTGAACATTTCATCAAATTCAGACCATAATTTCATATAGTTTTGCCTGGAACAAGGAATTGACCACAGACCAACAGTCAGACACAGAACCAAAATTGTTCAGAAAGCTCTGAAACGTAAAAAGCATGTGAAAATTTCAATTTTGGAGGACAGAATGTTTTTCATTTCTTGCAGGAATAAACAGCTTCTGACCTTCGGTTAACAGAAAGCCACTCTACAAATTATTACAAAACCCCCATGTATTCCTCATAGAGACTATTTTGTGTACTGGAAACAGGGATATTTATATTGAAGTTAGCGCATAAATTAGTAGGAACTTATTACTATTTATTCTTGTCGCAGGAGGTTAGCGTCATTCAATGGAATGGTGATGAGTTGTGTCATGCTGCTTCATGAAATGAGATGTGTTATGCTAACTAAATTGGCGATAGTGGCGTTTTCAAGTGGTCAAATGCTAAAACTATCTGCACCAATCGATTCGGCGCCTTTTCTTTAATCTAGAAAGGTTAAAACCTACAAAACGAAAAAATTGAGATGTGTCATGCTGCTTCTAAGGTGACAATATATGATTGGAATCTGCCTACTAGGTATACACCTTTTCACCAACCTGAGTGTGCGTCATCAACTTGACAATGTGTGGAATCCTACAAAGGCCGGCTGATCTGAAACAATAATAAAGAGAAAATTAGAAAGAAAGCTTGCGTAAAAATGTGAAGTCTGAATAAATTACAAAGACCTGAACTGAAATATGAATAGGTAGATAGGTGGAAGGCAGGTGGGGGTTTGTCAACTGAAGGTCCCGTAGATTGCCCACCCTGAGCTGGCATGCAGACGAGATTTTGCCCAAGTTTGATGGGTAGTTGTGGTGGGGAGGGGGGCTGATCCATAGATGGTTTGGTACGAGTAGTTACAGCCCAACTAAACTTCACAACAAATGAAAGTTCCAGTAGTAGACTACTATTTTCGTTGATTTCACGGAATTTATTATTATTAGATCAATTTTCAAGGTTTGTGGTTGTATCATGGCCACCTCAACGTAGTTAATCAAGATTGAAGATCGATTCAAGAGCCTTAAATACCAGCGATACCAAACACAAATTTTTAATGTGTGTTTACTGGCAAACTGTGGTGATATAACTAGTGATAGCGCCGTTCCATAGTGTGCCAAAGCTTTAGGGAAAAATTTCTCCTAGGAAGCGGATCTACCTCTGACGATCTTCAGAAGAGCCATAATGTCATACCAGGAAAGAGGACAGAGGGGCTTGGACCCACGTGCTTCTCCCACAGGTGAGGCCATGGCTCAACAGGAGGCACGGGGATTTGAACTTCTACACGACAAGTGCTGGTACTGCAATGCACCAAACGACGGTGGTGAGCACACGGTGGTTTTCTCACTGAACCAGATGGATCATAGAAAGGGAGATTTTGGATCACATCTAATAACGAATCAAAATACAGCTTTCGTACAAGTACGCAACCACGAGGGACATTTTATGTCTTTGTGCCCCTCCCACAACCACAACACGTACTTCATTTTTTTTTTGCTTAAAAATTGTTGTTTTAAAATAATAAATGAGAAACACGTCAACACGATCAGGCAACCCTATGGATCAAATGGGTCAAAAGCAGACGAAGGGGCCGAGAAACACGATTTTTTATTAGCCATAAACCTTCCCGTAGCAAATCCGGTTATATAGGGAAAACCCGCATTAAAATCTATCCAGCGGTTGAAGCGCCAAACGGTTAACATTACTCATTTATAGAGTAGTCCCAATAACAATTATTTAACCAATCACGCCCATACCGCAGCTTGTCGGCTACGCACTCCGCAGCGGTTAACATAATATGGTTAGGTAAATCGAGAGCTATCCAACGAGTGGTGAACGATTTTTGTACAATGATAACTGGCGAAGTTAAAGGTCCGTAGCAACGAATCGGTTGTACGTGAAAATCATTAGAAATTTTTATAACGCTTTTTTCGTCACACTTTTCGAGTTATGTGCCATAGTAAAGACATAAAATGTCAAAAGATGAGGATTGTGTCCTACATAGTCTGAGTCCTTAAGACAGAAAAGATGGCCGACTTCAAGTGAAAAAAGCTCACAAGAGGTGAACTGGAGGCCGCGAAAATACACCAGAAGAACGCGTGACATCGCCCAGTGATGGACCGCACTCCTAAGTAATGCTGAACAAGTCATTACGGTTTTACAGAGTGAGGTTATAGTTAGTGAAACCTCACACGGCTGCGGAGTGAGACCCTCCAAAGCGTACGTCTTTTCAAAGATTTTCCCACTGTTTCCCCCATAAAAAACATTTTAAAAACTGCGCCAAAGCTTTAGAACAAAATTCCTGTGAGTATAATATACTATGAGGAATCATATTATGAGTATAATCATATTATGAGGAAAAATGTCAAAATGTAAAAAAAAACTATAATTTATAACACATTCATTGTTTTTAAAAATTGCTCATCTTCAAACTTACCCAACTTAACCACATATGAAGTGTACAGGGGAAGAATGATACATGTTCATAAAAGCTGATCTCGAGAAAAAACATTATTAAGGTTTAAAAACGTTTTGAGGCAAGGAAATGATCAAGATTAAAAAAAAAATAAAAATAAAATAAAAATATGTGCAAACATCTGAAGTCTTTTTTAATATTCATCTTTGCCTCAAAATGTTTTTAAACCTTAAAAACTGTACTCTTCATATATTTAATACATTGGATAGTTATACGAGTATATCAATTTGCAGCTATTGACGTACATTTAATGTAACACTACCACATGTGGCACTCCAGCTGATGATAGTGAAGCTACTGTCATTAACCAGCTATGAATGACCTTTGAATCATTGAGGGTTTCATAAATAGAATTTGCACAACGTGACGTTCTGCTTAAGAACGTGAATTTGATACCCATGAGCACGTGGTACCTCATTACAGCAAATTTTTGCAAACGCAAGATGTAATATGTATACTGGCCAGTATAGAATGGCCATTGAGCAGAATCGGAGTGTGAGGTTCAACAAGTCTGTACTGATAACGAGCTCACCTTCAAAAAAAAAAAAAACTCGGTTTCCTACTTTGACATTAAAATCCCTACCCAAGAGCAGGGTAGTCTGATTTTGACATGTTGCCAACTCATCAAGCAGCTCGTCGTACATTGATGTGTAAGACCTCATGAAATTTCTGCTTTTGTTCATTCATTTTAATGAGGACCACCACTCACTTGGAATCGCCACAAGATTTCTACGAACTGCCCAAAACATTTCTATACACTCGTGAGTTCGCATTTCCATACAGAGAGAAACCCTTGAAAATCCTACATCTACGAGAACCCTCTCTCGGGACAAACAATGGAAATCGTGCACAAGTAGGCTTCATATTACAAGTGCGAATAATACGTATAATTCTCGTATGATTGTGATATCTCTGTTGGTGATCTAGGATTTCATAGCGTAAGCTGCAGCTCAGCCAGCCACGGATTACCGGCTAATTATTATTTTACCTCTTCGTAATTAAATGAAGCGTCAAACTACTCGGATTGCCTTCACATATCGAATAAACCACCAAATTAGAGGTTATTTATTAGAGGTTAGAGGGATTGGGCGCTGGCGAGAGATGTACCGTAACCATTTGATTGGTTCCATCTTTAACCAGAACACCTACCTTATGAGTAGACCCTCTAAGTTTAAGACCCATCGGTTTTTGAGGAACCACTAACCAAATTACGATTTTTTACTAAGCTCGAAATTCTTCAAAGGCAACATTTTGACTAACTCCTAGAACTTCACAATTGCTGGTTTTCGAACTCATCCTTACGTTTATAATTATTGACATTAACCTCCCAAATTAAGAAATTTTCATGTCCATATATATTCATCCAATGCCCTAAAACAGCTTGGGACAAGAATATGACGTTTTTTGTGGATTCACTCATATTCACTGACTCTTTTGCTTAGGTACATCCAATTTATTTTAGGAGAATTAATTTTATTTGAGGTAGGGCATCACATCCATCTTCAGTATAGATCATATGAGAGATCTCCTAAAAAACAAAAAAAGAGGGAAAGCTGATCTGCGCAAACTTCCGTGTCCATGTGAACGGCACCCTCCGGGACGGCGGACTCTCTGCATCCCCTCACTTCGTTTTACGCATTCCGCGGTTCCGCGTCCATGTGAATCAAGTTTAAAGGTAAATGCATGAATTTTGTACAGTAGGTATCCATAATAAAACGGGGGTAACACCGAAAAATAGATTGTACAGGGTAGCCCTACCGTATTCTTCGCACAGACAGGACGTCGAATTCAATATCAATTCCTGGTAAGTTATCAGACGAAAGTAAATGAATTGAATCTAGGAATCAAATTACCTTCCCGTTCGCTCCTTTCGAGGAGGCACAAGCCGGAAGTTGTTCGTCCAGAATCCAGAATTTCCTCTATCTGAAAATAAAACCACAGATTATCAATCAATACACACCTAATTCTGAATAACAGACAACTTTCAAAATGAATTACCCGAGCGATGCTCGTTGTATTTGTAAATTGCGTGTTGTAAGGGAAAAAGGCGACCCCAGGCTCGCATGTGCTTGTCCTGAAATACATCAGGTAGCGTCTTATTTGAGGGTTGATGCGTACCCATGTTTGAGGTGGGAAGGGCACATTAGCGGGATGATTGCGATATTACGCAAACTAGTTTACATATGTAGAGTGGTGAGGAATTTTCTTTCTAAGGAAGCTTTATCAGGATGTTTTATCTTGCCCTGGTTCAATCCCTTATAATATACGGGGTATCTGGATGGGGAGGAACTGGCTACAGTCTTCTGGATTCCGTATTTGTGGCACAAAAACTAATAATCAAGATTTTGCTATTTAAAAAAAAAAATTTCATCGAAAAGCTTTTTGCGGTCAATTAGTATATGACTACTGAGGTGCAAAACTGTTCAATGCCTTGCCTGAACGCCTGCGCTCAATACCATAGTTGACTGTATTAAAAAAAAAGCTCAAGATATTCATTGATGTCAAACGTCTAAATTGAAAAAAGCTACAAATACTACTCTCAATGCACACAATTTACGTGAAGTATTCGAACAACCCAAGAGCTACTGCTATTTATTGCAACTAAACATGATCTTGAGAAGCGGACTTGGGCCTTGGACTGTCCCATATGAATTACAATAATATCGCGATGCGACTAAACGAATCCCATGTATGTACTGGTATTATTGAATTCTGAGCCAATCAAATTTTACAAAATGATTATACACGGTCTGGCCCCAACAATTCTTCCCTTCACCTAACGACACCCTAGATGATCCTACTACTACTTCCTATCAACTTGTCGGTGAAATAATCCAATCGTCACCGAATTGAATGACGGTCAGTTTTGAAACGCAATGAGTTTCTTCTCATACTATTTCCTATAACAGCTAACGTACTCAGCAAGGATGGGTATCGATTGATGGGATTAGTCTCCATAAAATCGATGTTTGGTGTCTCGATTTGCAAACGCCAAAATTATGTTCCTTATTTCCGATAGCGTAACGAAAAAAATCTGGGGGACACCCCCAAAACCCCGGATTATTACAGTTTAGATCAAGGTTCAAAGCAAGGAAACATAGAACATGATCTTGAATAGGGACATAATAACAGAGAAAACATAGTAGTAGAAGAACAATGCTCATAAATGCGCTCACAAGTGAACAACCCCACACCCGAACACGAGAGAAACACAAGGAGGAACTTTGAAGGACTGGTAAGGTCCGTTTCAAGCCCGTGAGGCAAGGAGGTGTAGGCGTGGCCAAATGAAATACAGGAAGACCACGACTTTGAAATGAAAACAGTTGAATTTGACTTGGAGAAAGGTAAATTTTACTTGGGAAAATCCACAGTCATGCAGCCTCGCTATAAGAGCGAATTTGCGAAGAAATAACTGGCTTCAGTTCCAGATTCCGCCAATCCACAAACTAAGCCTTTCCATTGCCAAGAGTTTTTGTGAAAATTTGAACTTTTTATCTCAATTCTATCGAGAGTTATCGTCTGAAATGACATACATATAGGTATATAAATATATATTTCTGTTGACTTTTGGCAGTGAATGCAGGAAGCTCTGGAACGGATTTTGGTATGAAAATGTTTCGGAAATTCGAGTTTTAAAATTTTTGGATTGGGAACAACAGCTTCCTTTTCTTCAAACAGTTGAATTTGAAATTAAAAAAGTTGTATTTGACTTAGAAAAAAGTGAATTTGAAATGTAAATTAAATATAATATAAATATAATATATTCGAGGAGCTCACAAACACACCAAAGAACACATCAATTTCGGGCAAATATACATTAAGTGAAGAAAACTACTTAATTTTAAATCTATTGTAAATTCAACTTAGCGTTTGAACACTCAGTTTTAAATGATTGATCAGAAAATTATATTCCAGATTATACTTTTTATTTTCATCCAATCTCACCGCCATCTTTATAATAGTGCCTTTAACGTACAAAAACACACTCGGGTTGTGGTCAGAAAGTAAAACAAACACAATCTAGCAGTAGGATGGCGGGAAAAATGAATAACCGATAAACAAAAAATCGTTGAATAAAAGACTTTTATTAAACAATTTGGCACACACTACACATTAATACACTTTCAATATGAAACGCGTTGAATGGGATACATGAAAATTTCGTACTGAGCATGGCCAAAGTACCGGTAGTCGCGAGATTCAGTCTTTTTTCATTTTGGAGGATTTTGAGGGGAAGTGATATTACATGGGTCCTTACAAAGACAGCCCATTGTGCATTTCCCCTGTATAATCTAGAAAAAAGGATATAATTATCATATAAACTGAGCCCATCGCAATAAGCAACGAAGATGAAAGGTGAAAAACGTTGGTAGCTTTTTCCCAAAAGTAGTGTTTCAGGATTCGCACTTATTTTATTCTCGCTACTACACAATCATCCTTCACATGAAGTAGTCATAGTGACTGGGGAATTTACCAGTTTGTAATGATTTGTGATATTCCATTGTACCTTCCGACAAACACCAGAGGCGGTATGTTACAGACCACGCCATGGTGCGCCATTAGCATCCAACGATGGCATGTTGGTATGCAAAGCGACAACTACTGCTAATTCCTGATACACAACATATGATTAATGTGCCTGAATAAACTGCATTACACTCGACTCTCCCTCATATAATTAGTGTTACTAAAACACAATACTTCGTCTTGATTGTATGCGACTTCCGCCAAAAGGATGAAGATAACGTTGACTAACAAGAAAAGCCAATATCGAGGGGCTTTGGAAAAAACGCCTTCCTCTCGTACAAAAGCAGGGAACAATGATGGAATGATGCATCGCCATTACTCAGCTTGTCCTTGAAGGATTTGAAGTGGGCGGTCACACCTTCGAGATGGGACTGAGATCACTTCATTGAAATACAAGGAATTTTTCGACAATCGCCGCATCCAGACATACGAGTTGTATCCAAAACAGCCGAAGGGGCAGCTATTTCTCTTGGAAATTATTAACCAACGCGTTATTATTTTGGATATAAAATCCACTTCAGTTAAGTTTAAAAATCGATTCAACATTCCTACACCCAGAAAGAATGATGCCAAACACGTATTCTATTGTCAAATGCCCCAGGCAAATTATGAGAGTCCAATAAGTAGATCCTCAAAATCCTTCAAAATTATTGGCGAGTTTTTGGGAAACACCTTCAAACATTGTCTGGAAGTGCATACATATTTTTCTGAAAATTGCTAAAAATGTGAAGAGTTTTTGAACACTAGTCATCTACGGGTCATTTCACTTTAAACGTCCACTTTCGATTCCCCGGGGTTATTTTTGGGTTTTCAAGTGTTTATCTTGAAGATAAAAAAAAATCAGGGCTATAGAGTTTGTTGTTCTGAACATACTGGCCACCCTTTTGACCTTCTTTGAAATATGGGTTAAACAAAAAAAAATTAAAAAGTTGAAAAAACTCAGGAGTGTTACTATCCCCACACATATGTGAGAACATTAAGAATCGATTATCTACTAGAAAGTTTCAGGTAAGCGTTTGGAAAAAATTTGAACTTATTAGATTATTTTCTTCGTATTTTGTGTATGGATATGATTTTTGAGAGCTTACAGCCATCAGTATCGATGTTGAATGTGTAACACAACAGTTGTCCCCAACATCTGTTGTTGGTCTTCCATGAGTGTTACGCACCTTATAGTACAGAAGGGTTTTTAAGGCGGGAAAACGCCTATGTGACCCCCTGGGGATGTCAGCAGTTAGTAAACAGATTGAGGAGAGTGAATTAATGAGGAGCTGAGTTACACATTTCACTTCTCAAAATCATGGTAAGTAGGTTTATTATCTTCCTTGAGTGTTACCATCAAACTATCAGTAAGCAATTTCATAAATGTCTTGATACTAACTCTGATTGTTCGGCTTAGTAGTAGATCTCATGGAAACACTGAAATACTTCAATGCAAGATGAATTTTGATGGATCGATCACATGCGAATTTGAACCAAACGACAACGCATGAGGTGCTAAAAGGATACAAAAAAACTACGTTTAAATATTTTTATTTCAAATTTAGTGTAAAAATAACTTATAAAATATGAATAATTTAATACTGTGATAAATTACTTCCATTCAAATACATTTTAGTATTTACTTATCCTAGATTTTGAACGTCGAAAACAATATAATTGTAATGTACCTATGTACATACTTCAAAAGAATACAGTCTGCTAACATGAAAACTAGATTTTTCTTTATGTGATTGATTGGTTTTTCCAATAAACTAAAATAAAGGTTCAACACTACTTCGCAATACATCTTCATGGAGGGTTACAAAAAGGAGATGTTTGAGCTGTGTTTCATCCCTGAAATTATTTATAGGTTCTGAATTTTATTATTTTCAAGTAGAACGGACTTAGTACTTAAAAAAATATTAAAATATGTTAACTATGTTTGAGTCAAAAGTAGAGAGTGAGGGACAGGGACTTGTTAGTTATTTGAGAATCGCCCTTATACGACTCAACTACGCTACTTCAGGATTGTATAACCTTCCTACGACTCAAGTATGTTTTCTTACTGACAGTAACAGATTTGCAGATGAATTCTATTCATAAGGATTGATAATGTTTCAGTCTCCCGTCGAAACTTTCTTTTTCAAGTCCACAAGAACTACAACGAGGTTCCATTCCACAACTTTAGGCACTGCTTCTGCGTATCTCACCCACCTGATAGAATTTTCTGAGCGTCTTGAATTTTGGGAAAACAATCAGTTGCGAGAACCCGAAAGTGGACGTTTAAAGTGAAATGACCCCTACAACAAAACTATATTTATGGAGGCTTCAATGCAATTCTCACATGTTGGCTAAAATATTCACACACAAAGCTCTGATGTAAACGAAGAAGATGGTGCCGATAATGAAGACTGAACTGCCGGTTAACCAGAAAGTAAAGTAGACCAAAAAAGCTTTGCCGATGGTCATCGTGTGATCAAAAGTGTCGCCGTTTCCAGACGATGGTACCGATGGGGCCGTAAGAACTAGGATTTCATCCCTTTTGACGTCTCCTCGGTGACGGGATCCTCTCAAGGCGTTTAGGAGATGAGGGTCAACCGGGAGGTTCACTTCGTAATTTGGAACGATAGGGTTCAAATGACATGACAAGACCCTCACTTTTGATGAATCACAAAGTTTCTTGTAAAAGTCGTAGTTCGGATGGCCATCAACTGCCCCTAGACGCAAAACGTTGTGAGCAAATTTGTCGAGGTCATCAGATACGTCGTCGAGCTCGTACGACGCATTCGGGCTGGAATCTTCTTCCGTCAAACCAAACACGCCGCGGTAATTGTACAAAGAGAAGTCGGTGGAGAACTGCTGAAAACCTGCGGCACAGACCAGCATCGGTATTTCAGGCAGGATGTGATTCCAACCACGGGCCAGGGCTGTAGAATGCAACTTCAAGGCCAGCTCGCACGGTTCGTACAACTTCGCGTTACCAAGATGTATCAAAACAAAGAAGAAAACAAACGGGGCCATTTTCACGGCGTCTGATTCTCTTGCACCGCGGTCTATTAACCAACTGGTGAACTGAAGCGAGGCGAGAGAGAGAGGAGCGGCAACAATATGCTGAGCTCATCAGCTCCAACTGACACCAGCAAGCGTACGGACGCGACCGCGCAGATTGTAAAACAGCGAGTGACACTACTTTCGAGATCCCTCTCTCCGATGTTTGTTGAAATAGATCACGAACTCCGCTTGCATTTCTTTCTTAGTTCACAATGAGTTGCTACAAAACAGTGATAAATAATCATAAAATAATTATCAATCAAAACTCAACTACCCCACTTGTCTATTAGGTTGGTAGGGTGAATGTAAGGTGGTTTTTTAGGGATGCCCCTCACAACTCGACAAATTTACTAGAAGCTTTGTATACTACATATATTGAAATTGATGCAGAAGGGATACAGCCAACCAAAGGCTGATAGAAAAAAAACCAGAGAAGTTTGGAACCATTCTAAAACTGAAATCACGATTATAACCTTATGAACTAGTATTCTCATTGAAGTGACTTGGAAAAGTTCGGTACAACAAAATCGAGGGAAATCTCACGATTCAAAAATCAAGTGTAGGACAATTCTGATTCCATTTCTAGATTTCAATTTCCTAATGATCTTCGATGCAATGTCTAAAGCTTGTCTAAACGTTAAAAGAATGAAAATTCCTGATTTTGAACAGTAATTACAAAAATTACCGTTGAGTCCCAAAATTATACGAATTATCCCACATGCGGACTACTATAGTAATAAGCTAAAATATTTTTCGTATAGGCGGCTATATGCCAGATGACCATATCCGGATGGTTTGGGGGATCAGTGATTGCCTATAATTTACTTATATGAATAATTATGATAATATCATCATTATATTATAATACTCAGCCGTTCCTCAGTATGACAATGGGCTGGAGTTTCACCATTTGATTCACACAAAGGTTGACGGTTTATTCTCAGCTCTGACGAATTTCTCTGAACTGAACTCTATTCAAATTGCTGACAAATAAACCGCTTGATTGTAAAATTGCGAGATATGACGTATTGAAAACTTCGAGATTCAATTTTAACCCCTTAAAATGTCAAAATGTCAAGGATCATCCCCAGGCCGTTCCAGGACGGCATCCCGAATTTCATAATTTCAGGACAAATCGAACTGAGGCAAGTGGTGCCGCAGACGGATTTTTTTTTTTAATGCATTTTTCTGCTTTTACATCCATCAATAACCATTTTTTTCTCGGTCGATCCCAAGAAAATGGAATTTATTTGGCTTGTAAAAGCTTTTTGACACGAACAATATCCGACTTCAAAAATAATAATATATATATTATGGCGTTTTGAAGTCTCCTCGCATGACTCTCAGAGGTTGCTATGTATTTTTGGTGCTTCGGTGGCATCACTGGTGGTTGCTTGAATGTATTGGACTTTCACATAGAGACTCGAATTTATACGAAACACGATGTTCGACATCACGATAGACATGCCTGACAAACAAAGAATACATAACGTTATTATTTCAAATTCGCCTATACTGCCTGACTGCACAACCCAACTTACTTATAGCCCAGTTAAGCTGAATTTTGTCATAATGTTCGTTACGGCCGCCATCTTGTACAAATATTTTGCACACACAGACCCACACGTTTGAAAACGTATCAATTTATGCTACAAGAAGATGTTTTGTTTTTGGTTTATTATCTTCGATAATGAACCTTTGGAATCGCCCAAGAAACCCCCCTCAAAATTTGCTGATTTACGTTACAAGATAAGTAGATTCCGAAAATCGAATTTAACAAATCCGACCGTCTGCCGTCCACGACACTTTGCCCAGTTGACGTTGTGCTAAAATTACGAAATTGGGTTTACGGGTATGGACTAACCCCACAGTAAAATTTTGAAAAATGCAAATCTCGAAGAATTTAAATGGAACGGTATAGTTTTTAGTTCACATTTAAGAAGTGTTTGCAATCCTTTTTTGGTTTATTATCTTCGATAATGAACCATTGGAATTGAAAAAAAAATTTTAACCCCCTCAAAATTTGAGGGTTTAGGTACGTTTCTAGACATGTAGATTGAGAACTCAAAATTCGAATTAAAAAATAAAATAAAACAAAATAACCTCTGCAAATTCTTCACACAACGGTTTATTATCTTCTTTGTGCAGATTACCCTTCTGTCTAGATCACTAAGTGGTAGATTGATTATTATTATTTAATGTAAGCAAATTTCGTTTGTATATTAGGTAGGTATGAGAATAGTTCGTAAAGTACCCTCCCTACCCTCTGGGTAAGGGGGTTCGAAAAACATCAATTGTTCAAATCTACTCGTCAACAGCTTTTATTTGAACCCATAGACTATGAGCGTAAATCTACCCCCCCCCCCCACCACTTCCCACCACAGAGGAGGGGGGGGGGAGACTTGAGTTCCAAAAACATTAATTTTCCTCCTGTCGACAACTTTCATTTCAGGCCGTAGACTATAATCGTAAACTACTATAATCTATACTAACCCCCCCCCCCCCCCACTCAGGGTTAGGGTAGATTCTCATACATACCTACCTACTATTGTGCACAAAGAAGATAATAAACCGTTGTGTCAAGAATTTGCTGAGTTTTTGTTGACCTTGGGATTGGTTTAATTAGAACCACCTCCTCACTCACATCGCCAATAAGAATTTACACAAGACAACAACCAAACCCACAAGATGCGGAGTGCTGCAAGGTGGATTAATTTCGATCCCCCCCCCCCCCGACCCTTTCAAAAATCCACGTACCTATAAACTGAAATCCCTTAGAAAATCAGCTAAAAGGCATTTTATAAATCTCATTAACGTCAGGAACTCGAAAGTTACCTCGTTGGAAGCAGAGACCGACAAACCGGAATTCCGATAAAAGCTGACCCGTTCAATTAACCGGCTTGACTGCGGCTGACCCATCACGCTCAAATGAACGACCCCCGCAAATAATTCTACCGCCTTCCCAGATTAGAGCAAACACATTTATTTTGATCAAATGCCAAACCACCCAGTCTTCAAAACTACTCCTGTCCCTCACTCAACAGAAGGTTCATATTAATCACTGCCACTCACGGCGCGCCGAGCGCAATCAACTCGGAGTTCGACATAAACCAACGGAGAAACGCCGCTAATTTTTCCCAACGGTTAATTATATTGTACAGATCGCCCTTCACATTATTGGATATTGCTGCCGTATTGATAAACCAGGTAAGCCAATAATTACAAAAATTCACAGTCATGCACCATGGCTATAAGAGCGAATTTTCGGAGAAATAATTGGTTTTATGTAAATGTCTCCATTAAAGAACATGATGTCCATGAAGAACATCTCAAGTCCCAACCCCGTTTCTTCATCTATAAAGTGATCCAGTTTGAGAGCGGAATAAGATATAGAAATTCTGACTTCACCATCTAAAACAGCGTGTAAAAACCTTTAAAATGAGGTGTCACTTGACAGACTGTTTCACTTTTGGAATTTATGGGTAAGTATTCCCTCCCCCACTCCCCAAAACCCCCTCAGCTTTTGGACATTTTAACGCTGAACACGACGGTGAAGTCAGAATTACGATATCGCATTCCGTCATCAGATTAGAGTAGACTAACTATGAAGAATATATCATGGATCAACCAGGTTTCTTCATATTCAAAGTACTCAAGCTTGAGGACGAAATAAGGTATAGCAATTCTGACTTAAAATTCAGACCCTTCAGAACCGCATATTGCGCATAATTACACATGCCCCTTGGTATATGGGCAATGCTACGCTTCACACGGATCTGAATGTTCCCTACGTGCAAGATATACTGAACGAATAATGCTACAATAATCTAGCATACCGCATGAGCCTCCACAGAATACCTCTAGTCAACTCCATGCTGAACGAACCCCGACCATCCAGAAATCGACGCAGTGATCTACTAACTAGCTGACCCAAACTTTTCTCACATTTATCTTCTATTGTTCTTCTCTTTTATCATTGCTTATGTTATTGTTTAGCTATTTAAATCTGTTGCTAATGTCTCCACATGTACCTGTAAATTTAAATTTTCATGTTGAGTTCCAAAATGCTATTAGCTCACCGATGGGTGAGAAATAATACTGCAAGTGGCATGTGATTTGTATATAATATATTATATAATATATTATAATACATATTACAATATGTTAGCTCACTTGATAGTGGCTCCCACAATAAAGTTACTATATTTAAAAAAAAAAAAAAAAAAAAAAGATCGTTTTCAGCGCGTAAAAGCCTTTAAAATGTGTCACTCGTCAGACTTTCATTTTTTGGGTGACCCGACCCCCCGGAGCAGACTAACCATGAAGGCGGGGTAATAATAAATTTCATTCATTTCAACTAAGTTGGATCCTCAACGTGGTTTTCCTCGGTTTAAAAATAAAAAACCTAAACTATTTACTTTTTTTGTTTGTTCTCTTTCAGATTCCATCCTATTTCCCAAAATATTTTGAGTTTTTGCTGTGAAATTTCCTTGTTTCACCCAATGTTCACATTTGCCCCCCGAAAATGGGGTAATTGTGAACACAGATTTTGCCTTCTTCATTTCTCATTTGAAGGTTCAGTTGAATGAATAACTAGGGAGGGACACCAATATGAAACCTCTTAGACCTCCGTTCACAATTCTGCTGCAGCAGATTCATTGCGACGAGCTTCTTCTATTTCGTCTTCCAAGTTCTTCGTCACTCTCGCTTTCTTCCTCCACTTCTACACTCCTCTTCTTGGTCTGTTTGTACGCTTCTTTCATTTTCCAATTTCTGTTTGCTCCTGCTTCTTTTTCCGTACGGCTCTGTATCGACAAAACCTTATGAACATTTGGACTAAATGCATCAGGTTGCTGTTTTGAACAATTTGCAAAAATAAGACCGTGAGGGAGGAGGGAATACCTATGTGAAATACTTATCCCATTGCTACAGTTTGATTAAATACTGAGGGAAATATCGAAGGTGGTCTTCTTCTAATCTGTGATCATCGGTTGCAGGAGAGGGGCTGCGGAAGACTGCTTAATTGCAGCGAAATACTCGTAATATTGTGTATCACACTTTCCAAGTTTTATCCTCCATTGGTTATACAATACATGCGCAGATAAGCATCTATAAACTATAGATAGCATGCCATAAAATCAATTTCTCATCAGGTGACAACAATTCGCTTCACATTTTCACCCTCACACGACCCTCACAAAAAGTTCTGTTCTCCTTCCGCTCCGGATCCTGGCGTCAAACTCCCCGAACGACCTTCAGGATATTAGCACTCTGTAGCGCAGTTCCTTTCGAATGAAACGGGAGGGAGTAACTCGAGTCATAAATCGAGTTTTATGTTTCTCGGAGATCGACGAACGTGACTTCACCTACATTTAGTCCTGGAGCCGAGGCCGAAAATGGGTGTTCATTTTAGGAGAAGGTTTGATATAAAATTATGAAAATCTAGTCAATTCTGAGTAAGAAAATCCAAGTCTGCCATTTCAAAGCGGTTGCTTTCCAATGGCAGCCATTTAAAAAGTGACGAAAACGCACAAACATGACCTGTCTTTAGGATGGATGGAACTTTTATAGATGATAGATTATGTCCAAACATAGATGTTTTCACCAGTCTGCCACTTTCAACCGGTTGAAAATGCGTGGCAGACTCAATTTCAAAAATTGCATTTTTCGGGTGTAAAATTTACAGTATTTGGGACGCCTCAAATTTTCACACATGATTATATATGCCCAAATAAGGAGTTTGAGACTTGTCTGCCAATCTAAAGCAGTTGAAAAGTAATGGCAGACTTGAATTGAAATATTGCCAAATTTGGTGATAAATTTCATCAGTTTTAGGAAGATTCAAATTTCAATACGTTAAAGTACCTGTGGTATGAGAGCAATAGACCATGGTCTGCCTTGCCTAGCCAGTTGCTTTCTACCGACAGACTGAAATGCAAAAATTGCCAAATTACTGATCAAAATTTTGTGATTTTAGGATGCTTCAAATTTCGGCTCAACATTGTTCTCCTGCAATAAGACTGAAAAAGAGTAGTCTGCCTTCAGTAACCCGTTGTTTAAGTTAGGCAGACTGAAATTGAAAAATTGCAATTTTCAAGGTCAAAATGAATGTATTTTGGGAAAGTTGTAATTTTGGCATGTGATACTAGCATGTTAGTGTAAACTTTTTGACGCAGTCTGCCATCAATATTCCGCTGCCTTCTGGCGGCAGACTGAACTCAGACTGAAAACAGAAATAATTTCAATTATTGACCATTTTTATGGTAAAAATGCATCTTCTTTAGGACGATTCAAATTTTGGCACATGATACTACATTGTAAGAAGAAACTTTGTGACATGGTCTGCCATCAATATCCAACTGATTTTTTCGGCAGACCAACAATATTAGGTATCTTACTTACATAATATGTTACAATTTGCCATCCCTCAACACCTTTATTAGCTGCAAGTAATTTTTTCTACATCCATTTTCCTTCATGTCCGACTGTAGAAAATATCTTTAATTTATAAATGAAACAAGGGAGAAGCAGAAAACAGAATGGGAAAACACTAAACTTCGCGTCGAAAACGGCCGTTAGGTGGGTCCCGGGTAGCCGCCCAGAATAAAACTGCCTTTTTTTCATCTTCCAGGTAAACTACAGTCTAGAAATTTTAACCGTCAGTCGGGGATAGACCACATTGCAATATTCACTCGGTTTCCCATCTGTAAAATTGTTTAAATAATACCTTTTTGTAATAATACAAATTAAATTTTGATGCTGAGCTATTGACTTGAAATTTTAAAAATAGGTCAGAACTGGATCACAATGCAATATTCACTCGGTTTTTTGTCTGTAAAATTGTTTAAATAATACCTATTTGTTTAAACAAATGAAATTTTGATGATGAGCTACATACTTGAAATTTTAAATATAGGTCAGAAATGGATGAAATTTCAATATTCACTCGGTTTTTTTCTCATTGCAAACCTGTTCATTGTGTACCCAAGATCCTTTCCTAAAAGACCTGGCAGCGGGAAATATTATTCAACATGGTTTGAAAAGGGAAAAAGAAGTTTTGTAAAAAATCCCAATGCTCTAGGTAGTAGTCGATACCAGTGACCAACATTTTCTTCAGTAGTCGACATGGTTTTGCACTAGTAGTCGACCTACATGACACATTGTGTTAGAAGTCGACAGTATCACTTGAGTCAGTAGTCGACAGGTTTTTCGTCATTCCATCGTTTTCGAATTTTACGACATCTAAATAAAACACATTCAACTGTGAATCGGAACTTGAAAATAGATTAATAAGATGTACCTAATGAAGTTATCAGACTTTTTATTTGCAAACAGCTCATTATCAGTCTCAAATTTCAATAAGTACTTAAGTAAAAAGGTATGAAAACTATAGTCGAAAACTCATTGTCAGAAAATTGACATTACAGTTGGGCTTAGGTACCTATTTACACATTTTTTTGACATTTTCATGTCTTTGCTTTGGCACATAAACTGAAACGGGAAAAATTTGTTCCCTTGATTCACCCTTTCCCTCAGATCACGTCAGAACACAAGCGACCGGCGGGAAATTACGTCAGATCCTATGACGCACGAGCGTATGACGTAAGACGGCTGGCAGGAGGCCAACTAGTACGTCAGAGCCTATGACGCACGAGCGTATGACGTAAGACGGCTGGCAGGATAACTAGTGCGTCAGAGCCAATGACGCACAAGCGTATGACGTAAGACGGCTGGCAGGTGGCCAACAAGTACGTCAGAGCCTATGACGCACGAGCGTATGACGTAAGACGGCTGGCAGGAGACCAACAAGTGCGTCATAGCCTATGACGCACGAGCGTATGACGTAAGACGGCTAGCAGGAGGCCAACAAGTACGTCAGAGCCTATGACGCACGAGCGTATGACGTAAGACGGCTGGCAGGATAACTAGTGCGTCAGAGCCAATGACGCACAAGCGTATGACGTAAGACGGGTGGCAGGTGGCCAACAAGCACGTCAGAGCCTATGACGCACGAGCGTATGACGTAAGACGGCTGGCAGGAGACCAACAAGTGCGTCATAGCCTATGACGCACGAGCGTATGACGTAAGACGGCTAGCAGGAGGCCAACAAGTACGTCAGAGCCTATGACGCACGAGCGTATGACGTAATACGGCTGGCAGGAGCCAACTAGTGCGTCATACGACGAGACCTTTTATGTCTCTGCGCCCCCTGTCACACCCACACCGCGTACCTCGTACTTCATTTTGGTTTATTATCTTCGATAATGAACCATTGGAATCGCCCAAAGAAAAAAAAATTTTAACCCCCCCTCAAAATTTGTTGGTTTACTTTTCAAGATCGAATAAAAAAAAATCCGTCCGTCCGCCGTACGCCGTCCGCGGCACTTTGCCCAGTTAGCGTTGAGTTAAAATTACGAAATTTTTTTTATGGGTTTCGACCAACCCCACAATGGTCCTCGAAACTTTTCATAACCCTAGGTCAAGGGGAAGGGGTTCAAAACGAATTTTGAAAATTTGAAAATCTCATATCTCGAAAAATTCATATAGAACGGTATGTTTTTTATTTCTTTTTCTTTACATGGGCTTTCCACCTCAGCTTGCAGTCGAGAGTCATGCCAATGTATTTCGCCTCGTCCGCTTAAGGTACTGTTTGTGAGTTAATATTAACTTATTAAATTTTAATGGGATTACGTATGTCTTCAGATTCGTGAAGTTTATATGGATAGGTTTCGTTTCGTTCAACTTCTTCCTAATCGCTTCGTCCATTTTAGGACGTAATGCGAGATTGCAATTCTGACTTCGCCGTCGTGTTCAGCGGTGAAATGTCCAAATGTCGGATGCAATGTGGCGATAAATAAATAATCAAAATTGTTGGAAAAGTAAACAAAATAATGTTATTTCTGGATTCGGTTGATGTTACCAATGTACAATGGAAAATAACTAAACTTGCCTAAATCTATGGCCATAGAAAAATAAACTCCCTTCTGTCTATACCAGACTGTGTTGCAAATCGGCACCATACCATATTCTCACCGTACTCATACCATACCATACGAATTTCTTTCCTATCATACCATACTGTACTATACCAAATCATACATACAATAATATACCATACCATACTCATACCATGTCATACAAACCGAGTGAATATTGAAATGTCATCCATTTCTGACCTATATTTAAAATTTCAAGTATGTAGCTCATCATCAAAATTTCATTTGTTTAAACAAATAGGTATTATTTAAACAATTTTACAGACAAAAAACCGAGTGAATATTGCATTGTGATCCAGTTCTGACCTATTTTTAAAATTTCAAGTCAATAGCTCAGCATCAAAATTTAATTTGTATTATTACAAAAAGGTATTATTTAAACAATTTTACAGATGAGAAACCGAGTGAATATTGCAATGTGGTCTATCCCCGACTGACGGTTAAAATTTCTAGACTGTAGTTTACCTGGAAGATGAAAAAAAGGCAGTTTTATTCTGGGCGGCTACCCGGGACCCACCTAACGGCCGTTTTCGACGCGAAGTTTAGTGTTTTCCCATTCTGTTTTCTGCTTCTCCCTTGTTTCATTTATAAATTAAAGATATTTTCTACAGTCGGACATGAAGGAAAATGGATGTAGAAAAAATTACTTGCAGCTAATAAAGGTGTTGAGGGATGGCAAATTGTAACATATTATGTAAGTAAGATACCTAATATTGTTGGTCTGCCGAAAAAATCAGTTGGATATTGATGGCAGACCATGTCACAAAGTTTCTTCTTACAATGTAGTATCATGTGCCAAAATTTGAATCGTCCTAAAGAAGATGCATTTTTACCATAAAAATGGTCAATAATTGAAATTATTTCTGTTTTCAGTCTGAGTTCAGTCTGCCGCCAGAAGGCAGCGGAATATTGATGGCAGACTGCGTCAAAAAGTTTACACTAACATGCTAGTATCACATGCCAAAATTACAACTTTCCCAAAATACATTCATTTTGACCTTGAAAATTGCAATTTTTCAATTTCAGTCTGCCTAACTTAAACAACGGGTTACTGAAGGCAGACTACTCTTTTTCAGTCTTATTGCAGGAGAACAATGTTGAGCCGAAATTTGAAGCATCCTAAAATCACAAAATTTTGATCAGTAATTTGGCAATTTTTGCATTTCAGTCTGTCGGTAGAAAGCAACTGGCTAGGCAAGGCAGACCATGGTCTATTGCTCTCATACCACAGGTACTTTAACGTATTGAAATTTGAATCTTCCTAAAACTGATGAAATTTATCACCAAATTTGGCAATATTTCAATTCAAGTCTGCCATTACTTTTCAACTGCTTTAGATTGGCAGACAAGTCTCAAACTCCTTATTTGGGCATATATAATCATGTGTGAAAATTTGAGGCGTCCCAAATACTGTAAATTTTACACCCGAAAAATGCAATTTTTGAAATTGAGTCTGCCACGCATTTTCAACCGGTTGAAAGTGGCAGACTGGTGAAAACATCTATGTTTGGACATAATCTATCATCTATAAAAGTTCCATCCATCCTAAAGACAGGTCATGTTTGTGCGTTTTCGTCACTTTTTAAATGGCTGCCATTTTTGAAAGCAACCGCTTTGAAATGGCAGACTTGGATTTTCTTACTCAGAATTGACTAGATTTTCATAATTTTATATCAAACCTTCTCCTAAAATGAACACCCATTTTCGGCCTCGGCTCCAGGACTAATTGAATCAATGGTCGTGAGAAGAAGAAACAAGAGAACTAAAAACGCTGTGAACTCTTCCACGACGGATTATTACCTTCTGTGTGGATCACTGTTCTGTTTACAATACCCTTGAGAGTCCCACAACTGTATGAAATGATTGGAGTAATGACCTGTAATGCTAGGCATATTAGCAAAAGAATTAGGGCTCAGAAGAAAGTTTTGCTTTTCGGGCACTTTTGGACATGTTGGCCCTTTATTTCAGTTTTCTATATCTCAAAAAGGAAGCTTTTTTTTTGACAAACCCATCATATAAAAAACTCTGCAAATTCTTGACACAACGGTTCATTATCTTCTTTGTACAGATCACCCTTCTGTCTAGATCACTAGGTCTAAATGTCTAGATCCTAAATGTTAGATTAATTATTATTATGAATTATCACTAATTATTAATAATTTTATCAAGTACCTAGCGAAAATTATTATAATTTATTGTTAGGTATTAATAATTTGTATTTATTTTATCATTGTCCTCCTTTTCCTTAATTTTCGCAGTGCGTAACAATTATAATCATAATTCGTATGAACCTAGTAAAGTCTGTATCACTGACCCGTAATGTAATTGGGCTTGCCCGTATTAAAGTAATTTTTTTTTTTTTTTTTTTTTTTTTCCTTCTTTATTGGCATGGTTTTAAACATACAGCCATAGGTACATAGGTAATTACAGCCTAATTTTATTAAAGTAATAAATAAATAAATATACCTACTACAAAGCTGTATTTCTGTAATATGTAGTAAAACAAATAAATTGTGTTTAATGGTACCTATTGACTCCTTATTCAGTCGGGGGTTCTCTTTGAACGTTGCAGATGAAACCGATGTGAAAACAGGTGAAGGTGGTTTTTTGGGAACACTGTAAATTAATTCAGTTTGATAGGTATGTGATGTGGTTATTAAAGGGATAAGGGAAGAGGTAACAAGAGAGATAATATATTTCGCCTCTCGTATGCATGCGGGCGGGCATCCCACAGGATGATGTTTGTCCAGAGTCGCTAGTTGAACAACAAAGGGTCGTTCGATGAGGTGACGATAATGAAAATGAGACCAGGTTCAAACCATTATATTAGTCAGGCCGAGGGAGGTGTTTTCGCTCATTCTCGCCAACACAGGTTTCGACTAAATAAATAATACCCTCCAGCCCTTATACATCGGCCTGCACGTGTCAATATTATTTCATGAGCCTTTCAGGCCCTTGGCAATGAGTCCGTTGATGTCGGCGAGCTGCGAGAAGACATTTGATGTTTGATTCATCATGTCCCCTCGAGTAAGAGGATTTCCCCGTATTGGAATCGAGAGTTGGAATTGGAAATAAGGCAACGGAAAAGGCCGGCGGAGGAAAAGACTTGGGTTTTCATCGGTTCGAGCTTTAGAAAGCAGAATTGAATCGATTCTATCCGAGAACATGACGATTCCGCAGGAAGTCCCTGGGACATGTTGACATTACATCATTTTGATACTCAAGGATTCTATACATACGGTACCCGACCACATGTTTCTTTACTCACTCGATTCAACCATGCCCTATTGATGTGTCCTGTTTATCCTAAAACGGTAAAATAATGCAGGAGGTTCCAACGACCAAACGAGTAAGACCATTAGAATTTAATGTACAGTTTCAGGTTCCACAGCGACACGATATGCTAGTACACCTAATATTGGATACGCGAACTAGAATGTATTAAACTGATACATATCACTACAGCACTACAGCACTAAAATTTAACCTAATCTGTACAGACACTGCTTGATACTGCTTGGTGCCACTAAGGCGCTTTACAGCATAGAAGACGGACGGCTTTTTGAGTGATGAATTCCAGGATATTGCACTTCCCAAAACACCTTCCGAATCCGCTCATTTGGACTAATAATGATAATAATAATAATGTGTATATAATATTCATAACGGGGAGCAATGTAGCCTTTTTCGGCTTTGGATTTGCCTTGATTATCTTTATTAGGGATATTCATTTTCTAGCTACTTCATTACATTCAACAACGATGTAATTGACCCTGACCTACAACCATTACTATTAGATTTACAATTACTACTATACATCTGTCTACTTTCCCAATGTAGCTAACATAATATTAAGTACTCGTATGTAGTATCAAGTACCATGTATTCGAAAGACCTCTGGTATCAACCCATACTTCACGATCGTCCTACACCTAACTCCCAGGCTATACAATACCCCACTTATCCGGGATCTCAATTTTATTTCAGGTCCATTGTATTCGCCCCAGTCCAAACGCCTTCTCACCACACCTAGCGCTGTGCATCTAGCAATGAAATGGAATCCATTTTCAATATCCACACTACTACATATCTCACACCTTTGGTTGAAAGTGGTGTCATAGGGACGATAAACGTCAAATACATCTTATTTGGACTAAAACGAGTAGGAATTTGGATAAACTCGTAAAGTTCATGCATAAACTCAAGGCTTTCCAATGGTCTTGGCGCAGGGGCAAATCCGGAATTTCTGAACTTTCAAATTTGATTCAAAACCTAACCTAAGTTTCTTAGCGATTTAATTATTTCTAACTGAATTTCTACCTAACTCTTGCTTGCACACCAGTAACGTAGCCAGCAGGAATTTCGTTGGGGGGCTATCCAAAAGCGAAAGAGGGATCCGGGAGTACCCCTAGGAAAAACAGGGTACTAAATAGAGAGTTTCAAACTAATTTTCAAGATTTTTCAATATTTTTTAATGTCTCAATATTCCCCCCCCCCTGTACTTTTCGCACGCCAAAGGCGCGTGCAACCCTCGAAATTGGGGAGGTGTCACTCTCTTGAAAATCGAGATACCCTGCCGAAAATTTAGCGGCCATTGGGCAATAAGGCTCGGCTTCGCCCAGACAACTGCTATGCTATTGCCGATTTTTGGCTCACGGGGTGGGGGCCCTTGAGGATAACGATGGACTCAACCCCGTAACAAAAATATATAATTTCACGAAGAGTAAACGCATACCATTACACATCTAACGTATGGTATAATAATTACCTATTGAAGTATGACGTTACTTACCAGTCAGTATCCAATGGAGAGGTCATCTTACAAGAGCACCCCATCAACGACCGTCTGATTCCTGTTAACAAAAGATTGCATTCATTAGCTCTTGTTGTACAATAATTATCAACAAATTTTATAATACGTAACTGCAACCCTGAGTGTAGTGACAGTAAAAACTAAGTCATTTTATCTTTATCCACTGCTCTAATCCTACTTCTGCTATGACCTATCTGATGGACTGACAATATTATAACCTAAGTATTATAACCTAATTGAATATAAACTTGTCAGGTTCAAAATGTTCAGAACCAGATTATTATTGATGAATTTCTCGATTGAAATCCGTCTTGGAAATTCTCAATTCTCCATAGGATTTCCAGATTATTTCACAGAAAGGGCAGAGTTTAACGTTAATTCACCAGTAAAAACCGGTTTTTTGAATAATTCCACTCCTGTACAGGAAAAAGAAGACAATATCTGAAGTGTCTATAAATTCTTGGTCGCAGAATAAAGAAGTGGAGTTTATTCTTGTTGACACTTGTTGCTTCCACGGATTCACTTTGTTATATAGATGTGTCGATCCTTCACCATTGGCCAATCTATCGCCCTTTAATCATTCAAATTGAGGCCCAACGGTTCGGCAGACCCTCATCACCCATTTATAGGGTCTTTTAGGTCGCTGAAGGATGCGGTCATCTGCTATTTTCTCGCATCCTATGTAAGGTAAGTGGCGGTGATCAAACCTCTCAAAAAACGCTGCACATTTTGGTTTATTTCCATAGCGGTTCATCATTTTCTGTTTAGACCACTGCCCTACTTTCAAGCTCCTTCTAAGTCCCGCAACCATACGCAATAATTGGAGTAATGCGGTAAGATATTGTGGGAACTATATTATTGATAATGAGGTCTGATAATGAGTCTCGTCAATTTTCCAACTAAACTCCGGGCTAATCTAATGATAATTTATTCAAATCATGAACGAGGGAATTACATTAAATATTTATAATTAATTTATTTGCATGTATTCAATTCATGAACACTGTAGCCAAATGTTTCACCCAATGTATTTGTGAAAGGTTGTCGAATGGGCGGAGAAAAATGCTATTATTCCAGAGGCACAGGCAGGGTTTCGCCTGGGAAGAGCCTGTAGGGACAATAATATTGCCCTAAATGAATTGATTGGTTTAAAACTGCAGCATCCTAAGGGTAAATTATACTGTGCTTTTGTCGATTACCGAGACGCTTTTGGTTCCCTCCCTCACAGCATTATTTGGTGTGTGCTTTCTCGCTTGGGTATCAGAAGAAATATACTCGATGTTCTGAGGAATATCGCGGAATATTCTGAGGAATATAGTTATACTACATGCTAACTGGTGTCCCGGAACGGTACCTCGACGCTGAGGCTCCTTTCCATGCAAAGCAGATTCTCGCCCTTCTCAGGTTGTCCAACCGTAATATAGTCAGGTGGTGGATTTGGGGAGAAACATGCGAGATCGATCAGACGGAAATTTGTATGCTGCGTAACTGGAGAAAGCGAGAATCGATTATACATGTTTTTTGTGAATGTCCCGAATTGTCTCATTTGAGGGTACTTTGGGTTCAAAATGTTAAGTGAAGAACATTTTATTGGCAATTTACTATCGGGCATGAGTGATGTCGAATTAAAGATGGTTGGTTATTTTTTTCTTTCGTACATGTACAAACGTAGATTCACACTTAGGCTACTGGAGGAGGCTGACCTATAACTCATCAATACTAATTTTTATAAACATAAAGTAACAATATTAGCAGCAATAAAACCAGATTAGACCAGTATACGTATTTAAATAAAACTTGTGCCTTTGTTTGGAAGAAAGTATTTACTTTGATCATTAAACTGTTCAACTACTGTTTACTAGATTGCTAAGTCCATATTTTTTTAAATTTATTTATTTATTTATTTCAAAGTTTCAATACAAAATATACATATAAATCGCATGAGTTCATCGTCACAGAAAGTGAAGAAATTATTCGTGTTTTTGTGGGTTACTTTCCATGCATTGTGTAGGAGTAAACACCTTAAGCAATAAAGACTTTTTGATTGATTTGATTTCGTTTGTATTCAATTCATGGGATTTTACTTCTATATAGCTACGTCGGTCTGCACTAATTTATACCAAGAAGAACCCACCAACCGATAGACCTATCGTAGACACGACAAATATCTCGGAAGAAGGCCAGACAATTTTTTCCCAGGATCTCAGTGTAGTTCAAGTGCCAAGTTTGTTTACTCGATTTTAAGAGTTCACGTATTCTGAAACGTGATATATTTATTGAATAATAAACCAAAAGTTATACAAACATTTTAACGCTCACGACGGCCAACAAACATCTTTCGGGTTTGAAGTGACAGGTTGTCAGTAACAAAAAAAGGGGGATCCCGTGGTTGAAGCCTAGAGACACAAACAGGTTGTCATCACAAATCACCAGTTCAGTTACTTTTTAAAGCCTCGAGTTAGAAACGCTTGAGTTCATAACTAATTTATCATTTTATGGGTCTTTTTGTTAATAACTCATCATTTCTCTTAGGGTGTTCAATCACTTTTATTTCATGGTGTTGTGTCGTTTTTTGGGCGTAACTTCTAACACAAATATTCGACGCATTTTTAGTAGTCAGGGAAACTGGCGACAATAACTCCTCTTGAAATCAACTGCCTTAGTTATGGACGCATTATTCTCATATTATATCGCACATTCCCACCAATTATCTCATAATAACGCTACCAGATGTGCTCACTTCGTTTTGATTAAATATTCTTGAGTCGAACGACTACTAACGCATAGTAGTACCTACGTTTTATGAAGGGTCGGGTGCTAAAACGTTATCAAGAAAACACGAATTTTCTCAACTTGAAAAATAATTTTTTTCATTTTGAGGAGTATTCGACACGATAGAGGAGACCTGGGCTAAAACCAGGAACTTGAGTAACAATATAGTATGCACAGTAACGTACAAATACAGCAAAGTTGCTCTCTTTACCTTGATTCATATTTCTTTTGTTTATTCTGAAGTGTTATAAGTTTTACTTCACAGAGCACACAAATACAAAAACCGTGAAACTAAGTAAAAGCTTTTTTTCTGTTTTGATTGTTTATATCCAAACAACTAAAACAATCAACAAATTCTTCCTTGTTTTTGTTTTTTTCGAGTCCAATTTTTTTCATTACTTCTTCGTTCTTAAATCTTGAAACTGGTTTTGTAAAAATGTCAGCCAAATTGTCGCAGGTCGGGATATATTCGACTCCTTCTCCTGATATCTTCTGCCTTCTTATCAGATCCCTCACATAGTGGTACCGTATATCGATATGCCTCGAATTGGAACTCACTTTGTTACCTTTTCCGAATTCAATGGCAGATTGGTTGTCACAGAAAATTCGGGGGGTCGCGTATGAGTCCACGCCCAGCTCGAATAGAATGTAGCTAACCCAAACTACATCCATGGCACACGAAGCCATTGCCACAAATTCAGCATGCATTGTTGACAATCCGATGCATGTCTGTTTATTGGATTTCCAAATGGTTGGTGTGCTACCGATCATGACTGCAAATCCCGACGTTGATTTCCGGTCGTCTTTATTCCCAGCCCAATCTGAATCTGAATATGCTACCATTTCACCTTCTTTACCATTGATCACAAATTCCCTCTCCAATGATCCCTTTAAATAGCGGAGAACTCGTTTGGCCGCTGTCCAATGTGACCTTCCTGGATTTGACGAAAATTGACCGAGTTTTGACACGGCGTAGGATAAGTCTGGTCTCGTTGCTTGGGATAAATACATTAATTTTCCAACGAGCCTTCTATAGGGTACCTTCTCCATTTCCCTCTTCTCTTCAACTGTTGATGGGCATTGTGACCTGCTCAGTTCTTGATATGGATCCAATGGTGTGGGAGCTGGTTCGCTGTCCTCATTCCAAATTCAGTCAATATTTCTATGATGTATTTTTGTTGGTTCAGACTTATCATGCCATCCCCAATTTTCTTGACTTCTATTCCCAACAAATACTTCAATTCTCCCATGTCCTTCATTTCGAAATACTTGCCGAGTAGGGTTTTTGTTTCGTGAATTGGGGGTTAAATCTATAACGCCTGACAATTCCTCGAATAAAATATTTATTAAATGAAAGTGGACTGTATTAAGAAAAGAAAAACGGAAATATATACTTCTATGATTGCGGCGATTAAGTAATATTCTCCTATAGAGCGCTCTTTACATGAGAATTAAATAAAGTAAAATAAAACTGAAGTAGAAATTTTCTTAGTGACGTGTCAAATCGGGGGGTTATAATTAATGGATTAGATCTGACCAGGAATTTGATGATGGCGTGATGGAATCAATGGAATCGTCTTGTCGAGTGGGGATTTCTCGCTATTTCTGCGCTGGATACGGAGCTGACGGCGAAGGCGCTCTGGCGCTCGTTCCTGAAGAATGAAAATCAGTACAATTAAAACTAAGCTCCTTGGGTTATTGGGCGTCAAATGTGAAGGAGGCGAATCCGTACCTTGTGCAGAAATGATGAGTAATAAATTGGTGGAAATCCGGCGAGATGAAATGAGCGGTGGTCCAACTTGAGAGGAGCACTTTTCCAGCAGGAGCGGAGCGATTTATTTTACTGTCGTGCGGACTGAGATGCCACGTGCTAGCTCCCGATCGACTCGAATCCAGCCCCCCCTCTACTACTCTCGATTACCGTCATCTTGGTCATCTCGTTATTTGTATACAATAGGAGGAAAGGTGAAAGATGGATTGCCGCAACAGTTTTCATTTCTTTCATAGTCTGTTCATCAATTGAATTGGCGTAATGAAGAAAGAAAAGAAAAACAAGCCAGAGTCTGTTGGTGAATTAGAAACCAACACATCGGAATCGGGTTGATACACATCGGAAGCTTCAATACATACCGACCTTTCTCAAAGGCAAAATCATCCCATATGCCAATGAGGCAAAGTACTTGGGAATGACGCTAGATGCCAAATTACGGTGGAAGGCACATGTCAAGAAAAAGAGGGAGGAATTACGTCTCAAATCCAGGAAATTATACTGGCTTATGGGACGTCACTCAGTTTTGCCAGTTGAGAGTAAACTTATGCTCTATAAACAAGACCTCAAGCCTGTATGGACTTATGGTGTCAGCTCTGGGGCTGTGCAGCCAAAAGTAACGTTGAAATCATACAAAAATTCCAGCACAAAGTGCTCAGGAACGTCGTCAATGCTCCCTGGGACATCCGCAATTATAGCATCCACCGAGATCTTTGAGTAGAAATGGTTCAACCCTAAATAAGACGATTTGCAAGAGCCCATCAGCAGAGGCGTCAAAGGCATTTCAATGAAGAGCAATGTCCGTCTACTCGACGTTGATTACCTGGAGAGAAGAGTAAAAAGGATCAAGCCACATGACAAGTGCAGTAAAGAAAAACACAAATTGTGATTAGTGTCCAGTGATGAAAAGAGACACCACGATACCATTTTTCAAACAAAACTGCTCACGTTCGCAAGTTTTGTAAATTAAATATGTACATTTAAGAGATGAAAATCACTTATTAGTTCTGTAAACTAGATTGTGATCTGAAATTATTTTCAATAAATAAAAAATGTTGTTCTAATTGAAGGAATTCGTTGTTATTGATGCAGTATTAATTTGTTCTTCAACGAAATACATTTTGTGATATAAAAAGTTAACTGTTTGCAGCGAAGTTAGTGATAAACGTTCGAGACACGAGGTATGACCTAATGTACGAGTTCCAGAATAAAGATATAAACTTTGGCCGGCTGATCGTTTCCGAACGTTAAATTCGTTAATTAATGGAACATGGAGGAAAAACACTGTTGAGACTACGAGCGGTTGGACAGGTGGGGGTATTGGGTAGCATTTTCTACCAGCGTAAGTCATCTTCTGGAAGGAAGCATGATAAATTTATAACAGTATTTACATATGACAGATCCATGTCGAAATGTATCGAGTTTTTGCGGCAAAATCGTGAACCAAATCATTCTAACAATTGGTTTGCGCTGAGATTACTGATCATGATGTTATCGCAAAACAATGTTGGGTGGTTCAAATCAGCGTTGCTCAGTATTAAAATTATATAAATTATACATTATTTTCATTTATTCATGTTTATATTTACGTGTAACCACAGGAAAGCTCGGAGTCGGCTTGAAAAAATTGTAAAATAATCATATTATTTCACGATCTTTCCTGTGGTTACCTATTTCAATTTACAACATTTTTGTATGCTTATTTATAAACTCCTCAAAGGTGGCAATAGTTACCCATAAATAGTTACCAATAAATAGTTATCCATAAATAGTTACCAATCAATAGTTACCAATGAATAGTTACCAATAAATAGTTACCAATAAATAGTTACCAATCAATGAGTTATCAATCAATCTTTTAAATGTATTTTTTGATGTTGTAAGTTCGGTTGTATGAATCCGCAGCACAAGACGGAAGTCGATGACAAAGACAACCGGCCGATTGTCGAGACAGCTTCACATCACGCCGTTCATGTGGACTCGGATTACGCAGGTGCCTGCAGCGTTCACAGAAGGTAGGAAACGGTGTGCGAAGTTAGTTATTCCCTCCTTAGGATGAATACTGATTCCCCACATGTGAGCCGTTTGAAATCTGATTTTCAAACTGCAAGTTCAGCCTTGTGTAACTGTCTAAAGAACAATAGGTCCTCCAATCTCCCGATCTATCCGTCAAACCAAGTCCTTGGGGCGAACAAAGCTCGTCTATTATTCCATTTATAGCACGGCTTTTCCGCGACGCAAAACGAACACTGGGCTATATTTTCCTCCGCGTGTTTTGACATAGTACGAGTACAGGGTGTTGTGACAGTATAGTAATGCTCGTACAATCTCGATAATGACCAGTTCCCTATGAAAAACCTGTTACAAGACATGGCTGCCTTGTATGAACCGGTACGGGACATATATGCACGGCTAAGGTTGTCAGATATACTTCAATTTATGAGAATTACATGAGCAATGAGTACGACCCCAACTGCAGCATTAGAGGTCCAACTCAACTTTCCACCACAACATAAATATGTACAGAGCAGGTACAGCTCGGCAGACAATTTGCAGACTCATGCAAAGACAATCACCAATAATATCCGGACATGGGTCAACCCAGCGGAAACTGAGGGAGGAAACCCAAGCAGACCCAATATTGGGTATGCCTAGTGATGTTATGCCGCCTCACTACGGCTTTGGTAAGAAATTCCACGTCCTCTTTCCCGAGAGGGAGGCATGGAAAAACATATTCCAATGCCTGCTCACTCAATCTGGTCACAGACGGCTCCAAAATGCCTTGGGGCACTGGAGCGGGTGTGTGTGAACAATCTAAGAACACTAGGATGGCACCAACACGCCACAGTGAGATCGCCATTGAACACTGTGCTGTAGAGATCAGAAACCTAAACTTTAAACCTAAACCTTATTTGTAAGAAATTGGCAATCTGTTCCGATAGCCTAGCCGCACTTACTAAGGCATTAGCCTCTCCGGTAATAACATTGTGATGGACTGCAACAAGAATGCCCTGGACAGCATATCGGACAGGAGTAATGTCTCCTTGGTATGGGTGCCGCCCTATTCAGGACTAACGGGGAACGAGGAGGCGGATACACTGGCCAAAAAGGGTCAGAGACCGCCATCATCGGATCCGAACCCTACTGTGGGGTATCCCAAAACATCGGAAAAGCACCATAAAAGAGTGTTGCTATCAGAAACACAAGCCGTTTGGAAAAGATCTACAGCCCAGAGGAAAAAATTCATAAAAAGAACCACTGCCACCGCAGACCTACTAAACTTCATCCGCACATGGCTGAGGATAACGGTAGACCAACTGACTGGACAATGAATCCGCAAGCATCTCTGCAGGATCGGGGTGGCCGAGGACAATGAGTCCTATACACGTCCTATGCCACTGTGAAGGACTAGCCAGGCCCTGGTTTCTGTGCCTGGGCAATGAAAAACCTGACCCAGAAATCTACATGGGGAATCTTAATAGCCTCTGGAAGTTGGTAAAACAACTCATAGAGGAGCTTTAATTACAAGGAGGGCACAATAGATCTAATTAGGTCGAGGTGCTTACTTACAGCAAGCCTCCCTGCTAACGTTGGTGATATCAGTGAAGAACAGGGCGAACGGGTCCATCAAGGAAATCAAGGTACCAGGGACGATGGAACGTCAATATGATAGCGGACTACTGCGGAAGTTTAAAAAGGGACGATCCTCAAGCAGGCCAAGAGCACTAAAAGAAGCTTTAATGGGGAGCGAAAGCGCCTATACTGTGAGGACCTTTGACTCGAAAATTGTGAAAATTGTATAATACTGTGTTGTATATACATAAAATGTGGCATTTCTTGTGTTCAATAAAATGTATAACTACGAATGAATTTAAAAATTCGGTTACATTTAGTTTTTTCCCTTGTTTGTGAGCTAACCTGACGTGATAGGGAAAATTCTTGACACAACGGTTTATAATTTTCTTTGTGCAGATCACCCTCCTATCTAGATCACTAAATGATAGATTAATTATTATTATGAATCATCATTACTTATTAATTATTATTATTATGAAGCTGTTCGAATCAGCTGGACCAGTATGAACATTGACCCGTATTGAAACGTATTTGGTACATAACATTCATGGCTCTTAGTATCCTTCTGGGTGTAGGAACCTACCCACCTGCCTAAAAACTCATCTAACTAAAACTAAAATGATCAAGAGCCAGGATACCGTATTACTTCAATTATTTTGTTAGTTATGGCAATTACAACGATATTCCATCTAGAGAGTACAGAATTGTGTACGAGTTTGCAATCGCTTTGAACACCAGACATACAAACTGGGTTGAGATGTTTCGGTTGATACCTTTGAATGTCGGAATGTAATGGATATTTCACGACAATTGAAAAAAATGGGGGATGGGGCTTGCTCATATTCAACTACTGTGCGACGCACCTGCTTTCATCTGCACACAAAGGGGAGCTCTGTGTAATATATGAGCTACCTCTACAGAGCGATACATAATGTATTGAAGACTTCTTCGCCAGGCGAAAAAGCTCTCAATAAGTCCTGAATGGAACTCGTTCAATTACCGACAGTATTCAAACTAGCTCCAAGAACTGTCTGTACCCAATTCCCTCCACCCAATTTATGAACCGAATATTCAAGTTGTGAGTTCAATAGCATTATGGGATTTAGAGACCGTTTTTCCTCCGAAGAAGTTATAAACGGGAAGGAAATGTCGAAAATTGCCTTCTGAGTTACTGCTTCAATGGTTCCCAGAGAAAAATTGAAATGATTCGCGAAAGGGGTTGGTCGGTCCTATGAAAGGGAAAACCCGTCTTCAATTGAAAATTAGGGTAGCTGTTGGAGGAAAACGCAATGGCAAACTTGGCTGCTCTACTAACGACTATAAAGGACCCTTTGAATATTTCCTCAGAGAGAGCGGGACGACTATTCAGTCTTTGCGAGGCCCATAACTTCCTTCGCTCACTTTCAATATTTCACGCGAATGATAAAGGTGCTCCAGATTCGATCGGGCGAGGCAAACGTCGGTAGTTAGGTGCCTTTTAGGTGCCTTTCAAATGAAGCCACTCAGATGGTCCAAACGGCGAAGAAAAGTTGTCAAACTATCCTACTTACTGGGTGATCTTTGAAGAAAGAGAAGAATAAAAGGTTAATTCAAGCAATACACAAGTGCCATGTAACTCGTACATTACTCAATAAGCCTTTTATAACAGATATGAAATACACAATGAAAATCCGTCGAAAATAACATACAAATTGTCAAACATTTTTTCATTTCAAGATCTTCATCTCATTTTCATTTCAAGAAATATGTTTTGGGGCTTTGGGGTTCTAAACCCAACCCTAGATTTTATTTCAAAATTTTAATTTATTTCCAAATACGTTGAACTGCTTTTATTAGTGACTGTACGCAAGTGCAGCCAAAACACCTGCCAGCATGTCACCATGAATTGATTGTGAAGCTGACATACATCAGCTGCTATTTTTCCCGAAATGACCGAGCTGCTGAGTTTGAAAGAAACCTTCAGGCCCTGGAGGACACTATTAGTAGGTTATCTGGGGACGGGCTCGTGGCTGGTGATCTCAATGCAAAGTCAGTGGAGTGGGGGACGAACCACACAGATACTAGGGGCAACGCCATAAGCAAGGTAATGGGACCGGATGTGGTTCCTTCTATCCTCCTTCTCAGCTGTGCCGAGAACATTTCTCTGCCACTGAGTGTACTTCCTCACGACAAATCCAAGCATCGGTTGCCCAGGGAAGTGTTTGGGGTCCAATCCTGTACCTACTATACACCCACGATTACCCATCACTACCTGACGTGAAAGTGGCTCACTTTGCTGACGATGTGGCTGCGTTAGCAAAAGGATACTCAAATGAAGCAGTACAAAAACTACAACTTTTCACTAACGACGTAGATGTTTGGTAGCAAAAAGTGGAGTGTCGGTAAATCCAACAAAGTCTAGGATGTGCTTCTTCACATACAAGCGTATTTATGAAAGACCACTATTAATGTTAAGCAGTACAAGTATACCCGAAGAAGACACTATTAAATACCTAGGAGTAAAACTCGATAAAAAACTTTTATGGAAACCACACATATCCCAAGTAGTCCAAATGTTACGTTTGCGCCTCAATAAACTACGATTCCTGCTTCAACCAACTTCTACCGTCCCTCTACATCTCAAACGCAGAATTTACCTATCAGTTGTACGACCCATATGGATGTACGGATGCGAAATATGGGCTTCTGCTTGTGATACTCAAATCAAGAGAGTGCAAACCATCCAAAACCGTGCCCTTCGTTTGATTACCAATGCACCGTGGTATGTGAGCAACCACAACATTCACAAGGACCTGGAAATACCCACTGTGAAGGACGTCCTACAGACAGCATCTGATCGCTTCTTCGATCGAATCAACGTGCACCCGAATCCCATCCTCTCTCCGATCGTCCTGGAAACTCTTCCACCCCCTCCGCACGCAGGCTCAAAAGAAAGTGGCACAGTGACTTGGCACTATGAACAATTATTGTTATAGAATTATTATTAATGTTATAGTGAGGACTATCGCTGGATAGGATCCTCACACCACCTTCCACGTTATTATTATTTATTGTACAGCACAACTAGAATGTAATATTGTTACAATAAAGTTATCGTTCTTAAAAACAAAAAAACAAAAAAATCTCTCAGTTCCTGCGAGGTGGAAGTTATCTTTCGTGACACCCATAACGAAGAAGGGCGATAGATTAAGAGTTGATGCCTATCGTCCAGTCTGCTCCTCATCTACTATCCCAAAAATTCTGGAGATGATTGTCGTGTCAAGGGTTATGCCGTTGGTTAGTAGCCACCTGCCTTCATACCCGCATGGTTTCATGCACGGTAGATCGACGAAAAAAAATCTCTTGACGCTCCAGCAGTTCATTCTTCGGGCGTTCGAATCCGGGGATCAGGTGGATGGCGCCTACACGGACTTTTCTAAATGTATCGACAGGATCCCTCACTCTCTTCTCATCAGTAAACTCAGGGCCTTCGGCTTTGAAACTCATCTGCTTGACATCTACCTCACTAATCGATTCCAGATGGTGAGGGTCACGTCGATTTTTTCTGCCACATTTCCAAATACGTCAGGAGTCCCTCAGGGCTGTCACGTAAGGCCCATGTGTTTTCTGATTTGTTGTGAATGACATTTCAGGTATTTTTCCAGACGACGTTAAGTGTTTCCTTTTCGCCGATGACCTGCTACTTTTTATGAGAGTTCAATCGTTTTGACTCACATGTGTTGCAGAGAGCCCTGGATTTATTGTTCTGTTGGTGCGAGACGAATGATTTGAGGCTGAACCTTGGTAAGTGCGCAGTCATGAACTTCTCGAAGTCGGTGTCTACACATATATTATTATATCCACATTTCTTGGATGGTCTAGCGATTGCTTGAGTATCCTCATTCAGAGATCTCGGTGTCATTTTCGACTCGCGCTCCGGGATTCTTGAGGTTTAACCGACATCGATCTCAGAGGCTCATTGAAGTTGCCATCTACATTTAATGAATTGTTACATTGATTATTATTGTAATTATTGTAAATTATTATAGTTAAATATTGTGTTTTGTTTGGGGACGAATGTGAATTTATATTGATTTTGTAAAATTGGGCGCCCGCCATTTAATGAACAAATAAACCGAAAAATGAATAATTTCTGCAATGTCGTTTGCCTTTTGGTCGTTGTAGCGGCTAATCGTTGTGAGTAATCGCAGAAATGTGTTAGATTACATTTTTTCGTCTTGCCGATCAGAATCACACCTTGAACTAAAAGATTGGACTATGTTAAAAACTGAAAACGAGGCGCGCGTCATCTATCGGAAAATAGTTTTACTAACTCAGAAATCTTTGCAGGCATGCGTCCAACCAATCCAAGTTTCATCGCAATCGGACTCCAGGATTCCGAAGGGTTTAGAAAGGCCACAGAGTCATACAGACAAACATAGGTACTATATATATATAACGCTGTAACGCGAAAATTACCCTAAGATTTACAATTGTTTAAATTAATTAAGGGTTTCTCTCTTTCTATTTTCTCCTCCTGTGAAAATATTTATCCTGTGAAAATATTTACCACCGCGAGTGCTTTCGTTTCCACAACCGGATGTGACAACTAGGGTTCGTCACATTGGCGTGATACAAAAAATGTGACGTTTTTGGCGCAATACCCGTGGCGGTAGAGACTTGAAATTTGGCACGTAACCTCCTTAGGACTTCAACTTGACGCAGCCCAGGCCCCGGTTCAGCTGAGCGGCTTCTCAAGCTAATTTCTATGCTGTTCACTGTAAGAAGCTGTAATTTGGTAATACAGCCTCCTTAGGACTTACACCTTAAGCAGAATAGTCCCAGGGTCAGCTGAGTGGCTTCTTATGCCAACAGTCATATCCATGTCAGAATTTGTCCCGAGTAAGGGAGAAATTTTATTACAAATTGAAGGTATAAATAGAACCGATGGAAGTATCAAGTATGAAAGTAGAGGACAAAAAGACCAATACATGTTTGAAGACAAGTCGACATTGTTATTGTTACTACCTCCATGGATGAAGTATGCTTCTGCTCCTTATCCTTTATCCATACATTGTCATTCCATGCTTATAAGCATAAATGCTATTTAAAGATCCAGATGTATTCGAAAACCGATTAATCAGTAACAATAATCGATTAATATTAAATAATCATTAATCGGCGCCAAATAATCGATTATCTGGTTAATCAATAATCTATTTGCATCCCTAATGTAGACACTCAGTCGCTAAAGTGAAGCAAAGTATCAGGAAACTTAGCTTTTCGACTACCTTTGTCATTGGAAACAAAACGACTGCCCTTCTTGAGGCAGATCAGACCGATGTTGTACTATTCCTCTGGATTGTAGGGATCGGCATCTATCACATTGAAAGGACAAAGACCACTCAAAATCGAGCCCTTCGTGGTATGTCAGGAACATGACGCTCCACAGTGATCTAGACATTTGTACTTGTGTTTCTGTCGATAGAATCTCACCCGAATACTCAGAAGACAGAGATGTTTAGTAGCATTCCTCCTCCACGAAACCAGCTATGGCTCAAACGGAAGCGTCCGTTGGATTTCCTTGACAAGCGAAGCGTCATTTGTTGTTGCCGTAATTTTACTTCGTTTATGCTATTTAGGATTTATGTTCCTGTTCACCAAATTTACTAGTAGTTACTATACGCTCACATATTGTTCCATCTTATGTGTAGTACGTGTAATATTAAATCGAAAGTCAGGTCAGCTGTTAAGCTGTTCCAGCGACACGCCTCATATTGATTAGCAGCTCATTCCGTATATATTAGGAATATATATACCTACACCAATTTTCAGCAATTGTAATGTTTTAATATTTATAAATGAAATACTTAATTAAACTAACAATAAAAAAAATAAAATAAAAACCCTAACTAATCGAGAAAGATTACGGTCGTTCCTGATATTTAGACGAAGTTCCAAGTTCGCTATACCTTCCCAATGAGGTGAAGGAATGTTATATCGGTTTTTTCTCGCCTAAACGAAGAAGGTTCCTCCGCTATCTTATCACTAGTACTTTTGGCCGGGGAAGGTAAAATGCATAAATACCTAATTACCTCCGTTTTCTCGTTTCATTTTCCAATTCTATTTGTTTAGTAAAGTTTCGACGAACACAATACCCACTTCGTCGTCTCTTTGCTCAAGTAGGTGTATTTTTTTAAAATTCATAATAAGATTTCACAAAGTTATCGTCGGCAGGCGGTGAACATCGCAAGTGACTTCACGACTGTCAGGTCGATCTTCAACAGACCCCAAGGACTTCTGACAGCGGATTGGAGTTCATCACAAGTTCCAACCAATTCCTCGCTTGTAGCGTTGTCTTCATTCCGCATTATTTCCCCCACTTCAATCTCTTTCTGTACGTCAGATCCGTAAAAGCTTCATGTTCTATTATCATCGGATTTACAGATTCGTCGAACGCAATTGGGTTTCTCTTTTTTTCTTTTTTTTTCGACTTCCCGACGCCTCAAGCTGAAGCAATCGCCGAGATCGAGAGGTTCAAGTTTTTTTCTCGCAAGAGTTCGGCTCCGTTCCGACCATTTTAAGTTGCTAAACTTTTCAAACCACTTGCGGTTTCACTTATCTCCGTACGTACCGGAGAAAGCACCTACAGAGGCACCTTGGGTTTTAAACGACTACATCATTATCATCGAAAACATTATTGAAGTTAGAGAAATATATTGTGAAAACTTCGCGATGGTGGATTTACAGTCCCGTTTTTCATTCAACGAGTTTCGTCTTTGGCCTCGTCACGGGTTTGGCATCTGCTCACCGTCTCGAACGAAAGCACAATATTTTACATCACTGTACCAATTATTTCGTACAGTGGGACTCACATGGATATTGTGTACAGAATAGCGATCAATACCAAAAAAACCCAATGGGGAAAAATTTGAAGGTTTTTTTTTTATAATTATATTTTTGAATTTCACGTATTTAGAAAAAAACGAAAATAGTAAACCAAATACTTGTTGAGTATCGTTCGTCTTAGGGATTTTGGACGGCTGTATTAATTTTAGAATTCTATAACCCACGTTGACTATTTAGTAATTGTTGTACGCGTGGGATGGTATAGTAAATATTTAGTAGAAAATATTAGGTAGTAAATATTTCAAAGTCCTAAAGTGGATACATTGGGCCTTGGTCGGTCAACCCACTGGTTGTTCAGATTATTTCGAAAATTCGTTCGTTAGTCGTTGCCGCATGACTGGAACTTCTCCTAATGGGTTGTTCGATGATCGCAAAGTACTGTGGTGCTGCCAGGGAAGGAGGGGGTCCATCGAGTCGGGACAAGTTGGAAGGTGGATTTCAGTCAATTCCCGACCCTATCGTGGCCGCTGCGCTGGTCGTGATTCCCTCAGGTCCACCTCAATTGCGGATTCCAACGTCGCTTCGATAGGACGACTTAATTGGCCGCCCTCGGCGGTGGAGGTGAACGCAGCATTTCTAAGTTCAATTCAACCTCGTGGCGGGCAGAAGGATCGGCCTTTCGCTCGTCATCAAACTCTAAACTCTAAACTCCACCATAGCTCAACAGTTGAAACTCTGATCGTCCCATGGCCAGGCCTGAGTTGCCGCTCGCTCGCTCTAACTTGAGTACGTTGTATCGGGTTCAACGGGTCCTCGATCGGGTCCTCGACGTTGCGTGTAACAGCATATTGGGCGTATTTTCGAATTGGAACGAGATTGGACGATCGGATCGGAGGTTCGAAGGAAAGAGAATTTCAGGGAATTCTAAGCCTAAATCAGAAAAGAAGAATTTTAAATAACATTTCATATAACATGATCCCCGTGTTGGGGGAGGAGTTAGGAGTTACAGTTCGTTACCGTATGTACACCGTCGACAAAGTGGATACACAGGTGTAGATCCAGACTTTGATTACGGATGGTGGTGGGGGGGGGGGGGGTTTAGTCATGAGGTTCATAACCTAACTTAACCCACATTTTCAGCAATTTTTCTATTATATATTAAGCGTTTAGGGAATCACTTAAAATAACTGAATTTCGATTTAACTCCTACTTGGACGTGGCTAAATCAATGAGATATCGCAATTCCGACTTCATCGTCGTGTTCAGCGTTGAAAAATCTATAGACTGAGGAGTTATTCGGCAAAAAAGGACACAAAATTTGTTATAAAACCAGTAAATTGGTGAAATTTTACATAAAACCAGTTATTTCTTCGAAAATTTGCTCTTATAGCCATGCTGAATGACTGCTAAAGACGTCCATGTTCGAACTCAGCCTTAGTATGGACGAATACAGTATTACCCTCGAAATTTCGGAGGTTTCACTATCTTGAGATTTTCGAGATATCCTGCCAAAACGGTATTGACTGTTGGGCAATAAGGATGGGCCCAGGCAACTAATTTTGTCTCTGGGGGGGGGGGGGGGATAATGTTAGGTGTGATGTTTCAAATTTGAAAATTTTCATAATGTTTTGGCCAAGAGTATAAAATAATATCGAGACCAAGCACCTATGATATTCATGGGGAAAAAAAAAAAAAAAAAAATTAAAAGGTTTGGAACTTCTGTACAGACTTGACCGCTGACCCGCTTCCGCATCAATCTTGGATTCATAGTACGATCCAGTGTGTATGCATTTATAAGTAGCTACTAGAAGCAATTTAAAAAGCTCAGATGAAGGGAAACGCTTTATAATTCCTTAGAAGAACGTCAATTGAAGACGTTTGAGCAATCATAAGAGGGTGAAGTGCTGTATTACCCACACCTCTCCAACATCATGCAGAGTGGAACACGGCGAAATACGATTTACGGCGAAAAAACCCTGGATCTCTAAGGAAATACCAGTAGGTACATCAGTAATTTGCCATCGTCATATTACATATTTGTCATATCTCACGCTGGGAGCAACTCTGGTACAAATATCAAATTTGGCGAATTCTCGGAGTAATACTGGTATAAGTAAGTATATAAATACCAATATTGCTTCCAGCGGACAATATGTTTGCACTAGGGCCGGCCTGCCATATAGAATGTGCTAAGTTTAGGTGGGACGACTGTCAGAGCTTTTTCGTGGACCTCGCTACTCAACATGGAAAGCGCAGTAAAGATTTCCAACAGTGGGTCAACAACAACGACGATTGAGATTGAGTGAGTATGTAAGAAAATTCGCTCGTTTTTTCATGCAGCACGACTATAACTTTTAAAAATAAAGTTGTAACGGCTTAATATTTTCAGGGTGAATAAAATACTTTCTCACCGCCCTTCGGATTAGGCGAGAACAGTTGAAACTTAGTTTTCAACTTTCCTTCAAAACTGCTCGAACAAATTTGATGGTATTCGTATTAGTTGTATTAAAAGTAATTCAAGAGTATAGGTGGGAAAAAGTCAATAAATGTGCTAAAAATACACATTTTGTTTTAAGCGCGTTAATACGAGTATAATATATTACTTTTAATACAACGAATACGAATACCATCAAATTTGTTCGAGCATTATAAGTACGATATTATCGTAATAAATATTGTTTATGTTGATTACTTCCTCAATAATGAACAAGGTGATGGTACTGCAGAAGCTTTCCTTTGGATTAGGAACCAAGCCCCAAAATCGATATGTTTTACAATGTTCGCCAAGGCAATGTTGCAATCTTGTATGTGAGTCGTATTCACTTATGCAGGATGGGGGAAATGACAACATCTGGTTTTTAGGGGCAGGTCTCGGCCTGTGCTGGGGATATGACAATGAGAAGGGTCTCATGACGACGAGAAGGGTCTCATGACGACGAGAAGGGCCTCATGACGACGAGAAGGGTCTCATTGTGACCCTTCAGGATGCCCCAATTTCAGTAGTCACCATGATTTGCACCGGGTGCAGTACATTGTGGATTTTGGGTGCGCTTTTTTCGAAAATTGCCGTTCTGTGATCACCACGCAGAGGGCATTCCGAATGCAAGTTCACAGTACCGAAAGCGTCTCTCTGGGTCAAACTATATGACTTTGGGGACGTGGAATAGATTCCACAGTAATTTCCGGGACAACTAGAAGACCTCCAACAGGGTAAGATTTGATATAGAACAGTCGTTCAGACGCTCTGCACACAAATATGGAGTAGCTCTAGGCATGTCTAATCGATCCATAAAGAGGATTTAATCGGGGCGTGCAAATCGATGTCAAAAAATGCAACGACAACTTTTTTCAGTAACTTCCATCTTTTTGAAACAGTTACCTAATAGGTAAGCAACACTTCCCCTACTGGGCTGATGAAAATTCAAAGACAACTTCAAGAAAGCTGGTATGTAATATCTCAATTTGGGTTCATTTAGCCGTATTAATTTGAGGAGAACGGCCGTATACGATGTATCAGTGGAGTTGCAGTCAAAAAATGCAATAACTTTTTTTCAGTAACGACTAGGTTCACTTCCATTTTTTGGAACAGTTAATAGGTAAGCAAAACTTCCGCTACTGGGCTGATGAAAACCCCAAGACAACTTCAAGAAAGCCCCCTAATGTGACTGGTATGTAATATCTCAATTTGGGTTCATTAAGCCGTATTAATTTGAGGAGACCGGCCGTATACAATGTATCAAATTTTGAGTTATTTTCAGACTGCTTTTTACCGGGTAGTTACAATGACATAACTTCATTATCACCCTAAGGGTGAGGCAATTAAACAGAAAGTTATTTGTTTTTTTGTTAAGAGCCACATCAATTCAATTTTGGTTAGAGGAATACACGTTTATATTAGATTTTACGCTCGTGTTAGGAAATACGGTTTCACATTAGCTGTTCAAATATCTGTGAATCAACCTCCAATTTCAAATCGTGGTTATAATAACGGTTATAGTAATGTTTATAACATTGTAATCGGACGGAGAAATCAGATTCGTCGGATTTCAACGGAATTTCACTCTCGCGCAAAATTGTTTCACGGTAGAAATTCAACGGAAGCCCGATATTGGCGGTGAGAAAATTTCGGTTGTCGCTCGCTGTTCGCGTATGTTTTGAATTGAATTGAACCGCAACTGGTTCTTATCTATGATATATGTAATAACATACTAATATAAAATTCCTGTCCTCCGATTGTACCGACCAAAGACGATCCAAGGTAGGGATGCAAATCAAAAATCGATTATTTGACCATGATTAATTTAATCGATGTATACCTACCGATTATTTTGTATTAGTCGATTATTGTTACCGATTAATATACCACAAGACAACTTCGAGAGACACCTCTCCACTCTCCTAATGTGCCGCATTTATTTACATGAGGAGAGATATTTATACCTTCAATTTATAATCAAATTTCTCCCTTACTGGGAAAACAACTAAGGAACAACAGTAAGGAACATACATACTTGAGTAACAGACATAATATGTTATATTATACGCCTGTTAGGAGCCCCTCAGCTGATCGTGGGGCAATTCTGTTTAAAGTGTAAGTCCTAAGGAGACTACATACCAAAATACAGCTTCATAGAGTGAATTGCATATAAATTAGCTTTAGGAGTCATTCAGCTGATCCTGGGCCTATTCTGCTTGAAGTGTGAGTCCTAAGGAGGCTCCATGCCAAATTTCAAGTCTCTAATACCACGGGAATTGCACCAAAAAAACGTCACTTTTCTTTATCACGCAAATTTGTATGACACCAATTTTGGAATGACCCCCGCTATAGGACATATTCATGTAAAAATTATTTTATTCGTTTTGGCAATCCCTTATCTTCGTTAGCCTTAAAATGTAACTATCACATCATTATTAGCTTGCGATTAATCATTTGATGTTATAGCGATTATTTGGTTCCGATGTTCCGTCGAGAAGATGAGAAAATTCCAGGAGAAAAGCGATTAAAGTTGGCTTTCTTCCGATTTCGTTTGACGCGATATGTAAAACAGGAAGGCCATTCGATTTTGAGGGTATTTCCACCCAGGATGATAAACCTCTCCATAGAAGGGACGACGTTACCAACCGTAATTTACCTCCACGGAAACAACCGCCAGCCCTCGCGGAAAATAACAAATTACCCAATTACTTTAGGCCAACAGGTGTTTATGAGTGAGTGAAATTTGTGGAGCACGGGCTCCATAAATGTCTAATGGCCCCTCGTGAGTTAAATGAAATTTGAACACCGCCCTTTAGCGTTTTCCCTCTTTGAATTAAAGTCAATCTTTTTTAATGACTACCAACTCAGTTTACCTTGTTTAATTTAAGAGCAGTAATGAAATTCATTCAAGTTTCCTCATGATCCCGTGAGCGCAGAGAATTCACAGTTAGTCCAAATTGAGGCAATTTGATAGATGAGGAATATAGAAGTATGAGGTGCCACCCGTAGGTCCTCAACTATAAAATCAACTCACCAGAGTCTAGAGGGGTTAATCATTATAACGATTATGACCAACGGTAGGGAATATCTGTGTTCATATCGATAACGAAGGAAAATTAAGGTGATGGTGCATCGGGGAGCCAAAACCCTCCACAACTCCATCGCCATTCTTGGTATAATCAGTAAAAAGAAAGCGTGCCAAATGGGTATCCACTAGACCGTCATTATATTGTGAGGATTTAAACGCAATAGGATGAGCGCTGAAGCAGATACAGCGTTTGAGCTAACGTCACCATTATTGTAATCGCGATGACATTCATTAGGGAATAATTTCCTTGCTAAATAATTTCTCAAATACCATGAGAATTTGAAGGTGAAACGTTCCGTACTATGGGAAATGCAGCAGTTTACAATACGAAGTTTGCGCGTCCGCAGACGCCATTAGGTTTATGATGTGACCCTTCCAGACGCCAAACCGCATAATTTCAGTCGAAATCCGTTTACGTAGTTTAGAGTTACGTCTGGAACACCGACAGGAAATTTGGATCTCTGGGCGACAAAATGTTAGTCCAGCTTTTCAAACGAATTTTTGACGGTTGGGTTAATAAGACAACTAATTTAAAAATAAATCCTACTCCTCGATAATTTTTCTTCTAAAATAAAAAAAAAAACTTTAGAGGGATGAAAAAGAGTAAAAAAAAGAAATAAAAGAGAAAAAATGAAGCAGATAAATTTGTCACAGCAGTCGTTCAAATTGATCACCGCTGTCTTCCAAAATGTATTTTCAAACCCGCCTTAGCCGGTCCCAAGCCTGGGTTGCGAAAGAGCAAGGGAAAATGAATCACATGGCCTTCTATAGATAATTTAGATACCTACCCACCTGCCTAAAAAACTCATCTAAACTACAACTAAAATTATCAAGAGCCAGGATAAGGTGATTTTTCTTAAAAACGACCATGTTTTAGGCTGTAATCCCAGTTTAATCAACTCCAATAAAAAACTGATATCACCTCGAAAAATATTAAATTTCAAGTGCCACACTGGGGGTTTTCCGTCTAATCGAAATTACGCACAAACGCAGTTAGTCCAACTTTGGGCGCTTCTGGACGCTTCTAAATGCGCCCAAAAAAAATGTTGTCAAAGTAAAAAGTTCATACATTTGACGTAGAATCCGAATCTGCAATATAAAAGGGGGATCCGTATCTGCAGAAAATGAAATTTCATTATTTTTTGACGCTGAATCACGTTGTGATATCATTTTTTAATTGGATTTGATTAAACCGGGAAAAAACAAAGTTGGCGTGCTCACAAAAATATGGTCGTTGAATTCTTTGTAAAAAAAAATGAGGGGACTTTACTTCGATGAGTTTTTTGCAATCTGTCGAAATATCGAAATAAAAAGGGTGGGACCACCCTGTATACAAAAGAGATTTTATAGCATCGTTGGAGTAAATACACTGATCATCAGACCGTGTGGTTTCATTCGTACCATGAGCTTCCCACGTTAGTGATATGATAGATTAAGCAGCTTACAAGAAGATTACACGAACTTCATCGATGATACAATCAGAACTGCGAGAACTATTTGTCGAGGGATTACCATTGATGTATAATACAGGTATATACAAGGATAAGGAGGTAATCAATCGTGAATATTGGTTCTACCTATTATAGCGGGAACAACAATGTTTAACGTCACCCGTCAAATGGCATTATCATGGTTACCTACGTCCTCAACACACTATTGACTCCGTCGCCGTCATTCGACGACTGGTCTTAAATGAATGCACTTTTCGGGAAATGAATTTGAAAGGTTTTTGATGCTCTCAGTGGCATGTCCAGGGACGTTGAACAGTTCGTCAGTCCGTGTTTGGAACGTTTCTATTGATTATTAGGAGCGTCGGGTTCTCAAGGTAGTTTATGAGGCCCCATCCTCCACCCCATCGACGAACTATGTGCGCAGAGAACCATGCGGTACTTTCTCGCGACACCTCAGGTACCTCCGATAACCTCGATCAAAACTATCCTCGGGAAAAACTATCAAATAATGATGAATAATGAACAAATTCCTCAGACTGAAAACGTTCTGCACCAAGGAGTCCATCAAGAACAAAGGCTCACGCATAATCATCACATTGGAGAACTTACAAAAAGATATTACTAAAAAGACCTCATAATCATAGTTAACCTTGAACTCGGTTTCCTGTGTTTCTTATTGAAATTTGAGTAGGCGTTCATTGCTGTTTCGACCTTTCCATAGCTGCGGAAGTATTTTTCCTCTTTTGAAATGCATAATTGAGCAATACGTGGGGCCTAATATTTGGCCTCCTTGAAGTCATCACCAATCAGTGTGAAAAAACTAAGGAACTTTCATTTCATTCAAGAGAAGAGCTTTGGGATTGGCCAAAATTATCAGAAATTAAGGCCTGGAAAGAAGATGGATGGACGTAACGTCCGAGTTTGCCAGCGACGTTTTATCAATAATTGACTATTGTAAGTGAATTTTGGTTTTTGAATCTTTTACTTCTTCCAAAATCGCCTTGGTTCTCCTAAACTTCTTCCTATGTGGTTCTATCAAAAATGATACAGTCTGAAACGTCACACTCATTATAAAGGTTTTTTTAACGCTGAAACGTCACACTCATTATAAAGGTTTTTTTTAACGCTGAAACGTCACACTCATTATAAAGGTTTTTTTTAACGCTGAAAACGATGGTGAAATCAGAATTGCGATATCTTATTCCATTCTCAAACTGGAGCACTTTGAAGATGAAGAAACGTGGTTGTTATTCGAGATGTTCCTCACGGTTCATCTGCTCTGATCTGATGACAGAATAAGATATCGAAATTCAGACTTCACCATCGTGTTCAGCGTTGGAAAATCTGTAAACTGAGGTGTTACTCGGCAAAACGAGCTAAAAAATGAGACGAAATTGAACATTTGTGTCTGCTAACATTCAACATCTGCTCTAATCTGACAACGGAATTAGATATCACTATTCTGGCTTCACAGTCGTATTCAGCTGTTGAGAAATCTATAACTTTTTTTTTTCTTTCAAATGATTTATTGCACCAAGTAACAACTTATTAGCAACATATTTTTGACATATATGTGAATTGGTTGCAGTACAACTTAGATACTTAACTAAGCCCCTTATAGTTTTGAAAGTTAGGAGTGCAATTTCGTGCACTTAAACCGATCACTGATTTCACTGAACGGACTTATCGCGAGAACACCTTCACTCACTTCCACAGGTCATGAGGCTTCTTTCTCTTGAGACGTCTGAGTAGGTCGTCAACGTCGAGCAGCTGGACGGCTTCTTCATTGACGTGTACTTGTAACCGCTTGTGATGGGCTATGGCTTGAACCTTGATGACAGTTGGTATGCGAAGTTCTTTGTGTAGCCGGACATTTCTGGTGTACCGGTAGGCGTCCACACAACATCTCAGCACATTGTTTTGGAAACGTTGGATAATATCGCGGTTACTTTGAGCGGTGCAGCCCCACAACTGCACTCCGTAAGTCCAGACAGGCTTGAGGACTTGATTGTACAGGGTTAATTTGTTCTGGATCGACATTTTTGAGCGTCGGCCCATTAACCAGTACATTTTCCTGAACTTAAGCACCAGTTCTTCTTTTTTCTTCTTGACATGCGCCTTCCAGCGCAATTTAGCATCCAGGGTCATGCCCAGGTATTTAGCTTCATTGGCGTGCGGTATGAAGGGGGAAATAGTCGAGCTTACGATTGGTAAAGTCGACATGAACTGATTTCGCTTCATTCATTTTGATGTCCATTCTTGGAGTTTCTTAATAGATCTTCTGAGCTTGGGAATCGTCACGTGATTTGTTTCACCAACTGCAAGGACAGCTGTGTCATCTGCAAACGTTGCTATTGTATTCTCCTCTCGTTCTGGCATATCGCTGGTGAACAGGACGTACAGGAGTGGGCCAAGTACACTTCCTTGGGGAACTCCAGCATGTATTCGGTGCACTTCTGAGTAGGCATCTTCATGCTTTACCCTGAAGAATCGATCTGATAGATAGGATTGCAATAATTCAGCATATTTTGCTGGCAACATTCTTCGGAGCTTGTGGTTTAGTCCATCGTGCCAAACTTTGTCAAACGCTTGGGTTACGTCGAGAAAGATGGCCGAGCAAACTTGCTTGTTTTCTAGTGCCTCCTCAATCACACTCGTAATTCGATGCACCTGGTCAATGGTAGAGTGCTTTTGTCGGAAACCAAATTGATGAGAAGGGACCAGATTGCGTTCTTCTACGACTGACATCAGCCGCTTGTGGATGAGCTTCTCAAATAGTTTTGATAACACTGGAAGAAGGGATATTGGCCGGTAGGATGTTAATTTTTCGGCTGGCTTACCAGGTTTCTGAATCATGATCACTTCAGCTAATTTCCACAATCGAGGTACATAACGAAGTTTGATAGCGGCATTGATTATTTTGGTGATTTTCATTAGGACCTTCCGTGGGAGGTTTTTAAGGATATGCCCCGTGATCAGGTCGTACCCAGGAGCCTTTTTTGGATTGATTTCATTAAGGATGGTTTCTTGAACTTCTTTAACCGTCACTGGGGGTATTTCGATTTCATGATCTGTTACAATAACCTCTTCCAGTGGTTCCTCATCTGGGTCTCCAGGATTTGGTCTGAAGATGTCGGCCAGATAACGGGCAAATGCATCAGCCTTCTCTTGGTTGGACTTGATCCACTTCCCGATAGTTTCATCTTTGATTGGTGGTGATTGGACGATAGGACGTTTGAGATGCTTAGTAGCTCTCCACAGGGAATAATCAGCGTCACGATTGATGGCAAGGGAAGTGATGAATTCTTCTTGCGTTTCCTCTTTGATCTCTTTAATCATATCACGAAGTTCACTGGCATATAGATACCATATTGCCTTGTCGTCTGGAATACGCGTTTGCTGCCATTTACGCCTAGCTCTGCGCTTCTTCTTGATCATGGTAAGAACTTCACATGGGTAGTTGAACCCTTTGAGTTTCTTGACCACCTCAGGGGTGTTTTCCCACGCGACCGTTTGGATGTTATATACGAGTTGTTCAAGTTCCCGATCGATGTCTGCAGGACATTCAATGACATCATTCAGATAGATGTACTGGTTGATGTTTATTTTGAATGTACCCCAATCCGTCTTTTTATTGACAAGTACTGGATTGTTTGGTTTCTGAATGATTCGTTCGCTCAGTGTTAGGATGATTGGTGAATGATCTGAGCTGAGATCAAAGCACTCATCCACAAGAGCGTAGTTAGCCGAGATATTTCTCATAATGAAGAAGTCAATTAGGTCAGGTTTTTTATTTATGTCGGTGGGCCAGTATGTTGGCGTTCCAGTTGAGTATGGTTCACAATTGTGGCTGGCCATATATTGGGACAACTCCCGTCCTTTTTATTTGTAATAGGTTAACATATTCTAAGTGACTGAAAGGACTGAGCTAAAATGGCGGACAACCGTGTTATCACCGTATACAATTATCGATATGCCCTCAAATAATCGATTTCTATGTCTCGAGAACACCACCTATACATCGCATGAAGTTGGGTACTATGAATCAGAGCACTGGGATAGAATATTAAAATATCTTGATGTAATACTTGAAGAGCTAATTAATACTGACAGAACCCATGAATGGTCGAATTATGATGGTAGGGTTGAATTAAAATTAGCCATTCCATCTCTCACATCATTGAACAACTGTTATGAACTAACATCTTCCGAGGTTCATTAGTACCTAAATAACTGACTGCCCCATCTCTATTCATTCAGCAAAATGCAGAAAGATTGCATGCAGTACTGCTACAAATTTATCAACATCGCTCCCTTATGTAAACTGCTCAATTAACATTGAATCTACATCCTCAAGAGAAGTAGAAGTACTGGCTAAATAAATGGACCGGAATGGCTTGTAGGTGGGACAGAAAAACACAAAGTGCACCCGAGCCCCTACAACTCTATCCCAGGGTGTAAAACCTTACTCCCACGATATTGTAAATAATGAACCAAAAACCTGTGAAAGGTTGCCTCTTTGCGATTGCGTCGCGTTACCTATGTCTTCATCGATTCGTCCAATCAAATTATTCTCTTCGCCCCGCTCCAATTTCACGTCAACTTGTAAACAGAAATATCAAGAAGCCACTTTCTCCGCCCTCCAGTCGACGGATAAACTTGACGTCCGTGTCTGAGAATATTATCACGCATCGCAAATATTGACTCACCTCTCGTACAGCTCCTTCCGACCAGTCGAATCTAATTGGAAAAAAAATGTTACCCATTCAATCAACAGGAATTTCGTCGGTGGCTCCACCGCATTTCTGAACACGGAAAATACCTTCAATCAATTATGTCAACAGTAGGCGTGAGGGGATGTCTTGTAATTAAATGAACAGGTTAGCGCGGGTTGATAGGAAGTACAACACCGATTCATTAGCAATCCAGCAATTACTATCCGACACCATCACGACCTATTACCTACTAGTCCACAAGGGGCACTTGGCTCTTATTATTGATTGTTCAAATATCATATTAGTAATCAAGAGTTATCGAGAAATGGACACAGTTATGGACAATGGAACAATTGGACACTCTCTCAGACATCTGCGCAGGAAGCACCTTCAACATGAATGTATTCTTCTATGTGAAGAAAGCAAGTACGTGATGGAAACTACTTTCGAAAAGATATCGTCCTGGTTCATACAACTGTTGTATGAACCAGGACGATATCTTTTCGAAAGTAGTTTCCATCACGTACTTGCTTTCTTCACATAGAAGAATACATTCATGTTGAAGGTGCTTCCTGCGCAGATGTCTGAGAGAGCAAATTTTGCTTTTTATTTTTGTGCGCCAAATTCGAATCCGAAGCCAGAATTTCAGCAGCAGGTATCATTCATACGTTATACACTACGTTACGCAAGTAAGACAGATGTAGTGGAATCTAAAAAAAATCCAGTCGTGCAGCATGGCTATAAGAGCGAATTTTCGAAGAAATGGTTGGTTTTATGTAAAATGTCTCCATTAAAGAACATGATGTCCATGAAGAACATCTCAAGTGTCAACCACGTTTCTTCATGTTCAAAGTACTCAAGTTTGAGAACGAAATAAGGTATCGCAATTCTGACTTCAACATCTTATTCAGAGTGTAAAAACCTTTAAAATGAGGTGTCACTTGTCAGACTTTCATTTTTGGGTGAACCCATCATATCAAGTAGGTAACAACCACGTTTCTTCATCTTCAAAGTGCTCCAGTTTGAGAACGGAACGAGGTATCGCAGTTCTGATTTCACCATCGTGTTCAGCATTAAAAAAAAAAAAAAAACTTTAAAATGAGGTTTCATTTGTCAGAATGTTTAATTTTGGGAATTTATGAGGAATTTCACATTCTAATTGTATTTTGAGTAAGTAAGGAAAACCCAAGCGGAAAATGAGGACATCGTTTCATGGAGGCATTGGCTGCGCATAGTTCTGAAAGTTGTTGTGATTCACCTTCTATTTACCTCCTCCTTCGTGATTCACTGAATTGATTGGTTTTGCGCGTTGTCTTTGAGGTTTTCACTCGTTGGAAGATTGTGTTAAGTTACTTCATTGGAATAATATTATGATGATCTCTTACAGGTTGGTTGAGAGGTTCCCAGAAATCAATGCCTGTGCCTCATGACGTGTCACTTCCTATACCCATTCCACCACCGAACATGATTGAACTTGGTTGATTTAGAGAGTGATGCTGAACCAGAAATTGTACCACGAGTTCCGGACATCTGTTACGATAGAACTTCCAGCTCAAGTCCGTCAAACATAACTATGAAGAGCTCATAGCTGATCTCTTGACAGCATATTTGGGGTGCAATATTTCCCCAAAAAGCATTTTCTATATTTCCATCTTAATTTCTTCCCTGAAAACCTAACGATAAATCATTGACCATGTTCAGGAGAGGAGAAAAGCTTACCTTCAGATTCAGAATCTGAAGTGTACAATTCTGAAAATATATTGGAATCCGATAGCTTTCAAATCCGATTATGAGCATATTTGTACACTCTATTTCCAGTCAGAGAGTTTACAAGATATTTATCTCCATAAGGAACTTCTTGAATTATGAAAACACCACGACCATCACCAGGTGACAGTAACCTTAACACCTTCGCTTTTGTTTTGTCAAAAATTGACTCTCAGATAATTATGGGTGGCCTTAGTTATGTTATGAGCAGTGTATTGGGAAAACTATCAAGATCAACTTCGGAATAATCTAGAAATTCCTCTTCAGGGGTAATAATTTCTAATGGCTTTGGCACCTTAACAAGCATCACATCCAAAGGAGAAGATCTAGTAATCCTATTCGTGGTCGAATTCGTAGCTTTTCATCCTGAAACGCATCTAACCACGGGCTTTCACCCACTTCACTTGATGTCAACCCTGACATAATTCTCTCAATCCGCCCATTGGGCCTGGCAGAACCAGAAGCAATAAGATGCAAATCTATCTGCAATCCGTTATAAAATATTTGAAAATCATCACCCACGACCTGCAATCACTCTGGCAGGAAGACCAAACAGAGATATGACTGAATGGAGTAGGTTCCTTGAACTGGACAAATCCAATTTAAATGTATGGCAAAGCAACACATATTTTGCAGAACCATCTATCAGTATGATACAATATTCTTTAGAATCATTCTTACCACTTGAAGTTCTGCTGATATCAATTTGAACAGTGTACAGCAGCTTTTGGAATTGGACGAGAGGCAATGGCACTTTTCGCAGAAGAGGTTTTGACTACCTTACAAGTTGAACGAATCTGTAAACAAATGTCACCATAATACGAAATCAGTAACAGTTGGAAACCTTCTCTGGGTTTTCTCATACCCCTGCATCAAAGTATCGTGCACGTTATGAACAACTGAGTATTTTTTAGTACAATAAACATGGCTCTATGGATGTTTTTGTTCAATGAAAACTTGGTATTTGATAGGTTTTAAGGGTGTTGTCAGGAAACATCTTATTTTTGACTTTTTCTAACAATTCAATGAGTTCTGAATCTTGCTGTTGGCCAAGCAATATCCAGTGATCACACAAAGTAGCTGCAGTTACAGTTTTATCATGACAAACTGAAGATGTTGGGCGTTGTGAGTCACTCTCGACAAGTGCCGAAGTTTGGCCAGTATTACCTACCTGGAGCATGCAGGCTGTTCCATAACCTAAGAAATAGATTCTAAATGATCAAAATCAACACTGTCATCTGGTTTATCGCCAACTAGTTCAGCTATAGCTACTCCACTCATTTCAGTAGAAATGGGGGTGCCTTGGGAAATAGTCAGCACGTTGGAGTTCACTTGCTGCCCAAGTAAAATCAAAAGGCTGTAGAAAACCATCTGAGGATTGGGAGATTCAAGGTCTGCTCCAAATTTCTAAGTTTCTAAGTTTCTTTCAATGAACGGCAATTGGTAGCGACTGTGAACTTAATGGTTTGACACAAATGTTCTCTAATATGGTAAATTGATTCAACCACAGTCACTGTACCCAACTCATACCTGTGATAGCTCCTTTGACTGTAACAGAAAATAGCACTTGGCTTTTTATCGGCAGTACGCAATAAGATTCCAGCATAATTTGATGGACATACATCGCAATGGAGCTCTACCGGAAGTTTAGGATTAAAAATAGACAAAGTTACGAGCATTCTGTTGCATAGGTCGCCAAATCAAGGTTTTGATACTAACAATCTGTACAAAGGAGCAGCTTGAGTGTTTGAAATTTGGTCTCTTATTTGTTTCAGGCGTTGAAGAACTGGATAGCTGCCCGGAGGAAAGCATGGAACCGGCACCTAAAAGGGCTCTGTAATGAAAACCCGTATGGGATTAACGTTTTATTGAACACAAAATGAATACGAATGAGGAAAATTGAAGAACATGTGAAATTACTAAATTATAACATATGATGAAAGTTTTACAACGGCTCTGCTAGAGAAGAATATTCAATAAATATTCAATAAATTGTTGAATATTTTGCAATTTAGTCGAAGATTATTGTTTCAGACCTAGAAGAACTGGAATGCTGCCTTGCTGAAATCCTTTAACCCTGTGTCAAAGAGGGCTCGTATTAGGTCATAAATACTGGATTGTACTGAAATTTCCCTCTTTTATTAATCTGTCAACTAATGTACACCTACATTAAATAAAAAATATAAACTAATGATCTCTTCTGCTATTTGTTTGTTAAATTGCATTGATTCATTCATTATTTTTAGTTTTTTTTTCCAAAAATTACTGATGTCTTCCATTTTTCAGAACCCTTTTGAGTGGTTATGAGACACTATCTTACCCCAATCGTTCAAGAGCTCCAGGATTTGTCGTAGCTGTCTGTCGCACTTGAATCGCCCATCAAAACCAGTTCAAGATCATGAGCCAATGATCGGTGTATAGTCGTGACAGCTTGCTAGCCAAAAGGCATTTTCAAACATTCCATTTGACATCCAGGAGTCACAAAAGAAACGCACTCTATCGAGTCTGGATGTTGTAGAAACCACTATTCATATCGAGCAAAGTGTAAAATTTCGCTCCAGCCAGACTATCAACTTTGTCTTGAATAAGAGGCACAACAGTTACAGTTACTATGATGTTTGCAATTGTCTCCGAGTTGAGTTCACGATAATCTACGCATATCCCAATCATATCAATCATCTTGGGGACCAGGAGAATAGGACTGACGACCGGGGAAATATACTGGCCCTTTCCAATTCAGCAGTATAATCACAGAGAATACGCTTTGGAATATAAGAGAATATCCTTGGAGCGCACAGTGGTGCGAGTCCAGACCCTAATCGTGTATTTCCTTGCACTTCATTTATCTTTCAAGTGATCTTGAAAGTCGCAAGTCAGTACGCGAAATCCAAGTCTTTTCCAATAATAATATCAAAGTGAATCATAGGTATAATCCGTCATGAAAACAAATGTTAAATAATTAAACATTTGTTTTAACATCTATAATTATTATAGATTGTTGACAATCACTTCAGAAACGAGTAGATAGTCCCTTAAATTTAAAAAAACATAGAAACTTCGAGGACAGGACCAGAAAAATGAACAGAAATTGAACAGAAATCGCTCACCTCTGGGTGTTCATAACTGAGAATGTCGGTCTTCACATGAGTAGACTCACAGGAATAGCATTGTTGAAGCCACTTGATATGAGGACATTGCAGATTTGCTATGACGAGGATTTTCATGGGTCGACTTTGCGTGGTAGCTCTAATGATTTGCGATCATGAAAAGAAGTTGAATTTGGGTGAGAATTGTTACCAAACGAGGCAAAATGAAGAGGAGTAATGTTAAGAAGGCGCTAGCCATAGGAAAGTAGCTATGAGGTTTACAACTGAGGTTTTACTGGAAGAAATATCTCACTAAAGGGGCTACGTAAAGCTGAATTTTAACGTTTAAAATCATGAAGAGTACGAAATGAAAACAAAATTTGTTTTAACAGTTAATGTTAAATTGTAGATGGTAGACAAACACTTCAGAAACTTCGAGGACATGACCAGAAAAATTATTTCTCTTCCTTTCAAACATGATTGCGTATTCAGCTCTTGAACCAAAATTGAACAGAAATCGCTCACCTCTGTATGTTCAACAAATGTCAGTTTCTGCCTCTTCAGATGAGTAGACTCACAGGAATAGCATTTTTGAAGCCACTTGATTTGCTATGACGAGGATTTTCATGGGTCGACTTAGCGTGGTAGCTTTAATGATTTGCGATCATGAAAAGAAGTTGAATTTGGGTGAGAATTGTTCCGAGACGAGGCAAAATCATGAATAGGAGTAACGTTAAGAAGGCGCTAGCCATAGGAAAGTAGCTTTGAGCTTTTCAACGGAGATTTTTCTGGAAGTAATACCTCACTAAAAGGCCCAACATTTACAACATTTGAAATCCCGAAAGGTATTTTCCCAAAATCAAAATTCAATCACTGGCTGAATATGGATGTTGTGCATAGCAAAGCACACTGTAACAGTTAACACCAATGACATTGGCCTTCAGATTCGGGATTGAATTGTTAGGAAATCTTGATACCAATACATCCAAAAATACTTGGAAGTTACACATTCGGGAAAATATCGTGTGGGAGCGTTGCGTTGAGCTTCAAACCAGATATGGTATGCATGGGATGATATATCTGAGCATTGAGACAAAAGTCTACTATAATAATCAAGATTGTAGTGATATGCATGTGGTTTATATAACTGTATTGTATTATCAGATCGTTCAAATATTAATTAATAAATTCGGGGTACGACTCACCGCTAGAACATTGCACTTGAGGAATGGGGTGTGGCTGTATTTATCTTTACCAGTAGGAACACGAAGCCTCTAGTCCATCTCGAAGTCTGCAGGGGGGCTTCATAGTCAACAGTTTCGTTATTACCCCAATTTCATCAGCTTTTCTCCGCGACCCACTTCCGTTGTCGGATTGGGCGACCTGTTTCAGTCTTCCGAGATTTAATTGAGTGAAAAATACGAATTGTTCGCGTTGATTGAAATAACCACTACAAACTGTAAGAACTGAGTCAATAAGACAAAATGAAACGAACTCGGCATCCGAATTTCCACGACACTTGCAATACTGCTAAATAAAAAGTACCTAATCAAAAAATTTGTAATAAAAAATGGCGATCCAAACTACGAACGGAGTTATCTCAAACTGATAAGGTGCGGCGGTTTGCCGTAGGAAGCGCTCATGCCGCTCCACTGCCTCTCGTATCTAATCACTCATCCACTTGTTGGCCTGTCAGGTTACGACTTGTTCCGCTTGGAGCACTGTATGTCATGTCTTCAGAGTGCCCCATGGGAAATACCTTGTCCAATCAGAGCCGCTCGATTCAGTTGTTGGCGCCGCTTTAATTTAAAAAGGCACTTGGATATCCAAGCATTGACAAATATCAAATAAATAAGACACCGTAGGTGCGTGAATTGACCAATGAAACATCCTCGTTTTTCTGGATTGTTCAGTTCTTCTCCCAATGATAATGCAGATCTACCGTATGTTAACACTTTTAGGTTTATTACCTTCGATCAGAGATGGGCAGATTCGTATTCGTAAATCCGAATCCGATTCACAGCACCTAAACGTGTCAATCCGAATACGAATACATTCGTATTCACCAGTGTGAATTCGAATAGATTCATATTTGCAATTCAAACTTGAATTCACTGAATAATAAATAAATAAATAGTTGTCTGTACCTAGCTGCAGGTGTTTTGGTTTATTATAATTGGTATCGAAAAAAAAAAAAGTTTTTTTAAACCTCCCACAAAACAAAAATAAATAAATAAAATCCGTCTGTACGCCGCACAGTGGGTCAGAACGGCTGTTTTCCGGAAAAACCCTGTAAAAACTTTATTATCTTTACATAAAATATCGCAATTCTGAAGACACCATCGTGTTCAGCATAAAAAAGGCCTTTAAAATGAGGTGTCACTTGTCAGAATGTTTAATTTTGGAAAATGTTTGGGTGAGTCAATTGACCCATGTGAATTAGGTCAATGTGACCAAACGACTACCTACGTGTGATTTTTTTCAGATTTTTAAAAGTGAAAGCAAAGTTTTTACAGGGGTTTTCCGGAAAACAGCCGTTTGCCCCACTATGCGGATTTTTTTTTTTTTTTTTTTTTTTTTTTTTTTTTTTTTTCAGGGAGGTTTAAAAAAACCTTTTCTTTGGTCGATTCCAATGGTTCATTATCGAAGATGATAAACCAAAACACCTGTAGCGAGGTACAGACAACTATTTATTTACTTATACTGGCCTTTTGAATTGGATTTTTCAGAGCTTCCAAGTGTGAATCCAAACGGATTCGTATTCATAGATGTGAATCCGAAATGATTTGGACTCACAGGTGTGAATCCGAATAGGATCTGAATCTAGACCAAAAATGGAGTAGAAAGCCACCAACCGCACCTTTCTATCTCAATCCGTTCACAAGTTTGTTTTTTTTAAGAAAATCACGTTTTTGCCATTAAAACCCACGTTTCTTCACTTTGAAAAAACATTTTTCTACTTTTGACCACATTTTCGGATTCAGCGTTATTTCCTACATACGCCTACTGCACATTCGTAATCAAAAACGAACTCCTAAGGACTGCAATTGCAGTTCAAGCTTTGACAATTTAAAAAAAAAAAATTTTTGTTGAAAATACTGAGGTATACGTTAACTGCATTTCCAAAAAACGAGCTGGGAGATGTCAAATCTCAGGGAAACTTGCAAATTAATCAGCTTTCTAATGGTATGGTCAACATTGCAATTCCTTATGAATTTCATGGAGAAATTCAAGTTTAAATGCGGAAGGCACCGACAAAAATACGAGTACCTACCAGAAAATTATCAAATGGATCCTCCATTTTTTGTGGTTGCCGTTGTAGTCAAAATCGACAACAAGATGGTGAATCATGCGGCAGCCTGTCGGGTCCAGATTTTAATAGAACATGGTTTCCAGATATCGAGTAAATTCATAGTAAATAATAATTATTTCAATCATTACCTATCAAAAATAATTAATAAACATTATTAATACCGGATTCACTAACTAACAATACCTAAATAATAATAATTTTCACTACTTGTTTTTCAAGTTCCCGATGAGCTAGGGATTTGAAATTTTAAATATAAGTCGTAACTGGATGAAAATGCAATATTCACTCGATTTCGTGTCATTAAAATTGTTTACCTATTTGTTTAAACAAATTAAATTTTGATGATGAAAATTACAGCCTGTCGGGTCAATGTTCATACTGTTTCAACCAGATATCGAGTTAATTAAAAATAATTACAAATAAAAATTATTATTATTAGGTACTTTTTATCAAAATTATTAATAAAAACTAACAATAGTTGATAATAATAATTAATACAAATCATTAATAACTAAAAATTAACTAAGTAACTACTATAATAATTATATAATAATTATATAACTACTTGATAATCATAACTACTTACACGACTAGACTTAGTAGTTTCACTCACCTACAACGTCCAAAGAACCCGCCAGAGTGAAATTGCCAAATCTAGTCGTGATTTTTACACTGTTGGATTCAGAAAGTGAAGATCCACATTCAAGTAACTAGAAACAAGGAAAACAACGTAGTTGGAACGTGCAGGGCTTGGAAGTTTTGGCGCGCACGGACAGGACCAATATTTGGAGTTTGCCAAAAAATGTGGGCCTCTGGAACATGAAAAGTCGCATGGAGATCCCCAAAGAATTTAAGAACACGATGAAAAACTCCCATCTAAACCTCCGCCATGTGAGACAATCTTTAATAGGTACGTGCCTGGGAATCCTGGTTAGATATACCTACACCACGGAAAGCATTTTCCCTCCTTCTAAATCCAGTAAATTTGTGTTTCTTACAGCCATCCACGACTTGGGAAACATCGCGTCGTTCACCCATTTCAGTTTTGTATCCGCTGTCTTTGGCAACCTCAAAGGATGTCTTAAGCATGAAACCAGGAGAATTTTAGATTGTCTATTAATTATTGGACTTTCTGGTTCAAAATCCGTTCCAGACCATCCTGAAGTCACTACCAAACGTCATAGATACGTTATTAAAATGCTAATTTGCTTCTAGTAAAAGTGACTCAGGGGCGGATCGAGACTCTGGCTGGGGGGGGGGGGGGTTGAGGTTCATAACCTAATCAAATCTATTAGTGATTTAATTCTTTCAATTCCATGTAGAGCGTTTACGGAACTCTACATGGCCAAATCAATGTTTTTGAGCGAGTTTGTGAAACACGTTTCGCACGCCAAAGACGTCCATGTTCGAACTCAGCTGTTGAGCAATCCTTCGGAATTTGGGAGGTTTCACTATTTTGAAAATAGAGATATCCTGTCGAAAAGGATTAGGCAATATGGCTGGGCTTCGTCCAGAAAACTGCACCCCTCTTGAATCCGCTACTAACTGAGTTTCATCATTTTCCACCAAATGTGTCTAACTTGGTTCGTTCCAGGGACTCCATATGTAAAGGTGGAGGTGAAAGAATTACCAAGCAAGTTGATTTATGAGTTCTATCTGGTAACGTTTCAGTAGAAGTTTCAGTTTTCGGAAATTAGTTGATGTTGGATTCATTCACGTATTTTTGGCTGTGGATTATTTGGCTAAAGATCATTTTTATTTCAAATTAAAGAGTTTAGTAACCAGAATAAAACTTAAAAAAAAAAAAAAGAAAATCTGAAATAGCTCCAATTTTGAAGAAGTGATGACCATTTGAAATTCCTCCTAATAGGGGAGGGAATGGGGGGAGGGGGTCAAAATGTACAAAAGGCACTCCCTTGGATGGAAACAAACGTGTGTGCCAAATTTCAGCTCGATCCGTTTTGTCTGCTGGGCCGTACCCCCGTCAATGAACAACAACGACAACAACAACCAGAACAACGCGAAGAACACAAAAACGTGAAAAATTTATAATTCAACTCAATAACTCCAAAACTATTTGTCAGAGCCCACTATCAGACGCCATATATGAAATTTGGATCAAGTCTCTTTAAATACCCCAGATTAACGCAGTTTTAGAGATCCCCAACGCCAGAAAACCCGTTATGTCGTGAAATCTAAGTTTTTGGTCTGATTATTAGCTATAACTCCAAAACTATTGGTCCGATTCCAAATTCCTTTTTTTCATCTTAAAGCTGTTTGAATTAACTATCAGATCCCATATATGAAATTTTTATCATGTCCCGTCATGTCAGCACGCTAAATACCGCACGATGAAAAACTATGCAAATTCTTGACACAACGGTTTATTATCTTCTTTGTACAGATCACCCTTCTGTCTAGATCACTAGGTCTAAATGTCTAGATCCTAAATGTTAGATTAATTATTATTATGAATTATCACTAATTAATAATAATTTTATCAAGTACCAATGACTTCAATGGAATGCAATAATTAGTCCGAATCTATCGATGAGTTGCCCTTTTTCAGCCAGGCTCTCAGACTATCAACCTAGATCCCGCATGCGGGAAGATACGACGGGACGTATCGTCCATCGCGTCGTCAGAACGCACACATTCAGCGTTAAGATAAACGAATCCATTCGTATTAATAATCTACCTAACGTAATATTATATCAATAATTTGACCAACCACAGCAGAGCTCGAGGTTGGTCTTCAAAAATTGTCAGTCTGCTGCTACAGAAGTGTTTGCGTGGTTTGGTATCAGTTCAGATGACGACCGGTTCTTTTTTGGCGACTTCTTCAATTCGACAATGTGAACTCAAAAAACGTTCCAGTCACAAATTATCAGTGAATAAGATGAATCTATCATCGATAAAGGGAGTCTATTGATTTAATTGTGATTTATAGCTTGAACGCCCGGTAATTGCCGACCCTGTAATTATATTCATAATAATAGCGAATGACATCGAGAAACAATAGTGCAGGTGAACTGCGCTCTAGCGAATACCGTAAAAATTATTAAAAACTACTCTGGACCAGGAAAGCTGATACTGGATGATCAACCACAACACGCGTTCTTATAATTATGGTTCATTATCTTGATAATGAACCTTTGGAATCGCCCAAGATAAAAATCACACCCCTTATCAAAATTTGCTGTTTTACATTTCAAGATTTTTAATCTTCTTTGTGCAGATCAGAAATGTTTATATTGTCCCGTCATGTCAGTACGCTAAATACTGCACGCTAAAAAAAACCCGTACTTTTGCGAAATCAACGTTGTTGGGGCAAATTTTCCGCTCTTAACTCCGAAACAATTAATCCAATTCAAAATTCCTTTTTTTCATCTTGAAGCAGGTCAATTTCACTATCAG